>LR140880.1:0-14561 GCA_900659605.1 Tisbe holothuriae | reverse complement strand
GCTGAAGTCTTGTGGGAGGATGAGTCATAAGGGGGTTATTATAAAGGAGGGAAGAAGAAAATTGGCTTTTTAAAGAGATTGGTACATATCAGGGCTACATTTATATAATATTAAACACTTAGAATTAAAATGCAATTTGATTGGTATGCTAATCTGGTTTCTATACCCAATGAATATTATTAGCTTAAAATGTAGAGCTTAGCTTTGTGAACAAAAAATGAAGTACATATAGGACCTTTAAATGTACCAATATTATATAATTAAGGTTAATTCCCCTCCTGTATTACAGAAGCTATTAACAGCACACCCCTTATCACTTTCTCCTCCTCTCAGCTTCAGTCAGCTGCTAGGCTAAATAGGCGCACGCACTCACGCCTCCTGCTCATCCAGTTGAGTATAATACAGCCATGGCACGTGTGGACTGTTTTTTTTTCTGGAGCTTGTGGTTTTGTCCGCAAGGGGAAATTTACTCAGACATTCAAATTTCGGCGGGAAAAGAAGTGGAAATTAATGTCAAGCTTTTCGAAGTATTATTTCAGTTCATTTATTTTGAGTTATCGTTAAAAATACTTGAAGGCTTAATTCCTCCTCTCCACCTTGACCCAGCTCCCACCGATGGGCTGCGCCGACTGGGACATGGGGTCGTGCTCAATCTTGGTCGGCGTCTTCTCCCCGCGGACAATCTTGTAGCCGTGCATCACCCGGATCATGGCAATCTTCACCTGCAGCAGGGCGAACCGCATGCCCACGCAATTCCTCGGACCCTGGCCAAAGCTGAGGAATGTGTACGGCGACCGGCCAGCCTTGTTCTCGGGACTGAAGTGGTCAGGGTCGAACTCATCCGGGTTGGGGAAGTTTCTTGGATCGCGGTGAATGGCATTAGCGGGGATCTGAATAAGCATGTCCTTAGGGATGACAAAGCTTGTACCCGGGATCTGGTACGGCTTTGTGCATTTTCGCTCAATGACGGTCAGCGGGTGCACGCGGAGCGTCTCATGGATTGTCTGATCAAGATAGGGCAGCTCCTGGATTGTATTGTAGTCCAGCTCCAGGCTGCCATTGTTGTTCTCCACCGCTTCGGCAATCTCTTGGTAGAGGCGTTCCTGGATGTCCTGGTTGTTGGCGAGGTAGCATGACATGACCGCCATGGCCGTGGAGGAGGTGTCAAAGCCGGCCAGGAAGAGGACCAAGGCGTTGGAAATGAGGCAACGCTCGAGTTCCACGTCTGACAGGACAAGGCTTCCCTCAGCTTCCACCTTGGCGTCCTTCTCAAATTGGTCATCCTCGGTCTGAAATAATATCAATATTAAAATTAACGTACTATACTTTAGCCTTCCTTGCTATGCAGCTATGCTCCTTTACGTAATGGCATTGTAGACTCATAGAGTCATAGTACCAAAAAGCCTTATCTTTGTCAATATACATGCAACAAAGTTGAGACAATGTAAGGTAGACTTTTATCTCTCTCTATGATTCACGTCCTCACCTCCTTGACTTGACTCGTGTCCTTGAGTGCATCGAGCACCAGATCAATCATGTCATTCCTCCGCTCCTTGTTCTCCGTCCTGCTCTTCATCGTCCTCTTGATGACGTCCACGAAGAACGCGGTCGCCTCCTCGTCCACGAACGTGATGTTCAACATCTTGGCCATGGCAGGGAACGCGATGATGAAGAAGATCTTGGCCATGGCGAGCTTGTTCGGGGCGGTGAAGCGCTTCGTCTATAAACGGTTCAGAGTTTAGTTGCCAGCTTATAATTTGTTCAAGTTTTAGTAGTTACCATTCGACAAAAGATGTTGTCCGGGTCATTGAATGAGTTGACCTCGACTCCGAATCCGCACGTAGCGATGGCATCCAGTGTGTAGAGGGTGAACACGTCCTTGCCCAAGAACTCTTCATTGTTGTCCGCCATCTTGCCGAGGTAGTCGTGGAAATCCTGCCCCACCCTGTGGATGAGCGGCGTCATCTGCTTCAGCTTGCCGCTTGTGAACACGGGCGAGATCTTGGTCCTGATCTGCTTCCACTTGTCCCCGTCCAGCGTGGTGAGCATCCTGTTGAGCATCTTCTGCACCTCGCTCTTGTCGCCCATGTCGATCTTCCTCCTGTCCATGAAGTGGTCAAAGTCCTTGATCATGATGTTCTTGGCCAGCTCCATGTCGTTGATGCACAGCTGGGGCTTGCCCATGCTGATGTTGCCGACGACGCGCTCGTTCGGGTATTTCTGGTAGTAGCAGTCGCCGAGTTTGGAGAAGCTGCCTTTGCCTGAACAAAAATAAGGGGTAATGAGACTGTAATCAACTGTGTCTACTCCTTACCATAAATTTTCCTTAAAACACTGTATGATTGGATTAATAAGTTTTTATTACAATTATGCAAAGTAGCCTGAGATGGTATAGGTTTTTTATGAGCCGTGCATACATTGCCAATACCTGTGAACATCTGCCATGATGCTTCCGATCCAAATGGAAATGTTGCTGGAGCTTCAAACAATCCCCGAGATTTGAAGTATCCATACTTCTTTGTGAGATGCCAGTAGAGGAGGGCAAACAGCCCCAGAATGCCGAGAAGGACGTTCACCCACATCTTGATTTGTGTTATGTGTGTAGAATAGTTTCTTCAATTAAGTTAATGCTGATATCTTTACAGTTTTAAAATGTCTTTGATTGGAATCCAAAAGCACATATATTTTATATGAATGAGATTGTCAACGAAAATCTCCTCTCGAGCGCACTCGAATGGTAAATATGCCTCTCATATGATGTACTAGGCCAAAGCAGGCATCCTTATGCTATGCAAGTGTTTAATCTAGACAAAACATGACTTTGGATAGCATAAGAGACGCGCGCCCGGATAGCAGGTTAACAAAGGCAACATTCACATTTCGGTCTTTGCGAACTCTAAGCTACGCTTGCACCGACAATTAATAAATAATATATAATCATGTACGTGCGACTTGCACAGATTTGATCTAATATGCATGAAATTATAAAGCGATTGTAAGGTGTCTAAAGTGTTAAAATACCTATTCTAAAGTGGGTCTAACTCATCGAAATAGGACAACAATTTACTTAAACCTCCTTGGTCTTACTGTACGTTAGCATTAGAGAACTCTTCTTTTAGTGGAATATTTGAAAGTGTACCCTAAGCAGCGCCATGCATTTGGACAAGAAGGTAGACACGTATATGCGTCGTATTTTTGTCGAATATATCAAATAGTATTTCGAAGAGGCAAATTACTGCAATATCATAATGGGTTCATTAGGCATTAAACAAATGTATTTTATAGATGTCAATGGTCAAATGTACGGTGTAAAATACAGGTATTGAAGTAACGAGTTACAAGTAACGGCGTTACTGTAACTAGTTACTTTTTTGCAGTAACGTGGAGTAACGAGTTACATTTTTCAAAAATGTAACTGTAACGGGAACTGTAACGACCTAAGGGGGGAAACAGTTACAAGTTACTTTTTTATATAATAAGCTGCCCAAAATTGTTTTGTCTAATAGAATGCACTGAAGGCATGAAGGCCATTTTCATCACTACTCCCACTTATTTTTGCCCTCTCTACCTGTATACAGTTCCATTCTATTTAGTAAAAAAAGTAACGGATTTTTGTAACGGTAACGGACAAGTTACTTTTTTCTTGTGTGTAACGAAAATGTAACTAGTTACAAATTTAGAGAAAGTAACTGTAACTGTAACGATTACTTTTTAAAAAGTAACTTGTCAATACCTGGTAAAATATAGGATTATAAAGGCCAATGTAGAATATTCGGTTTTATGAATCTGTTAATGTTCGACATTATTAGGCATTTCCAAGAAAATCTCCGCCCGGTTGTTGAGAACGTTGGAGAACATTGACAGAAAGTCAAATGTTGCAACAGTTGTAATGTAACATTGGATATTTTCATCATATAATGAAATAGTTAACTGGTTCTGGTAGGTTCTTTTTCCAGTACCTAGGTTCTGGTAAAGTGTCACTTAAAACTGTGTCATGTACGTACGCCAGTTTTCCTTATCCCGTTCGAGTTCGAGTTATTGCCGACAAGTTTAAACATGAACATGCAGACCAAAAAGTACCTAAGGAATATATATAGAAGGCCAATAAACTTCCTAAAAATATTATAAAAAGGACCAGTAGTATAGCAAGTTTTAGTTGCATTAATTAAATTCTCTCAATCTTAGGTCATTTCAAGTCATTTTAAAATTTCCCTCCATGATATCCTTCTCCTTTTGAACTCCGCGCTTGGATGCCTGAGTTGCCTCATTGCTCATCCTTCCTCCTGCAGCGTGCAGCAAGACTCAGTCTCCTTCTGTCAACAAGAATCGCGTCCACTCCATTTTCCATCGGCGATTCGGCATTGAGGACTGAGCCCGCCAAACGTGTCCACCCAGTTCGGGAACGAGACCTCGCACGACCTCGCACTCCCACCTTTTGACAATTCCGCCACCATGTCCGGGTCCGACAACGAGCTCGACGACCTTGGCGTCGCTCCACTTCCTCAAATGTCCTCGGAACCAGACTCGCCCATCAAGTCCATCCTGAAACGCACCCCGACCGCTCCGGCACTTGCCCCAGACATGGAGCTGGACGTGGACGATGGGCCCAGCCTGCTTCCGCTCTCCAGGGCCGAGGAGTCCCAGATCAGCCTGGCGAGAGAACGCATGCGCCTGCAGAGCCTCGCCATGGAGTCGCCCACGGAGGAGATGCTCGCCGCCAGGAAGAGCAAGACCACAAACAACCTCTCGGACCTCATCAGCATGTCGTCGCCCGATGTCGGCGAGGCCAGCGGCAGCCGAATCCCCCTGAACGAGCTCCCCCAGCAGGCAGAGTGGAACAAGGAGAATCTGCCCGTCACCGGCCCCTCCACGTCAGCCGCTCACAGCTCCGAGGATGGCGGTGGCACGCCAAAGTCCTCCATGTACAAGTCCAAGTCCGTGGGGAACATCATGAAGCGGCCTCTGGAGCCGGCGGCAACATCTGGGAATGTCTTTCGAATTCGCCGTCGGCCGTTTGGCAAGCGGTCCATCAATAGCGACGATGATAACGAGTCGCCCAAGCTGTTCAAGTCTAATGACGGCACAGCCAAGCCAGCCATCAGCGAAAGCATTCTCAAACCAGGCATTCTCAAGCCAGCAGCTATTGATGACGTTCCCAAGCCAGCCGGTGATAGCACCCCTAAGCAGCCCAAGGCTGGAACCTCCAAGCAAGCCGACAAAGGCACACCAACCTCGTCTACCACGAACAAGATGGCATCATTGCCCGTAATTGCTCAGCCTAAATTCACTCGGTCCTTCTCCGAGACCCACGCTGCTGTGATCAAACGCGCCTGCAACCTGGCACAGAAACCCAACATGACGGCGGACATGAAGCAGGAGCTGGCCCTGCCCACCATGAAGAGCGGCAAGAAGCACCAGGACTTGCACACCATTGACTGCCATATCCTGGCTAAGCTGATCCGTGGGGAATACAAGGACACGATCTCTACCTACAGGATCGTGGACGCCCGCTATGTCTATGAGTTCAAAGGTGGGCATATTGTGGGTGCGGAGAACTTTGGGGCTTGGGACGAGCAGGCCTTCTTTGACGAGTTCCTTCCTGCCAGCATGGGCGCCAAGAGTCTGGACGGGCTGGCTCACCTGGCAGCTGCTGGCAGTAGCAACAAGGAGAACGAAGATGAGGGCGGGGAGAAGAGCAAGGAGAGTGCGACTGAGGTGGAGGAGAAGAGGTCCATTGTCATCTTTCACTGTGAGTTCTCGTCGCAGAGGGGACCAGCGCTCATGAAGGAACTGAGGAAACGGTATATTGTACATTGTTTATTGTACTTAATCCAGGCACATAATGTCAAATTTGTGTTTCAGGGACCGTTCCGTGAACAACGCCAGCTACCCCGCCCTCCACTACCCCGAGATCTACCTCCTCCACAACGGCTACAAAGAGTTCTTCGAGAACTACCCCGACCTCTGCGAGCCCAAGTTCTACCAGACCATGAAGGACGCGGCGTTTGCCGAGGAGGAGCGAATGTTCAGGAAGAAGTCCAAGTCGTGGGCGGCGGCAGGCGGCGGCGGCACGGTGGCAAGGACTGGCGCGAGTGCGTCCAGGCTGTTCAAGTTTTAGATCCCGTTAAAATTGATGGTTGTGAACCAAATGTGATTACAAAGACTGACTTAAAATTGACGAATTGAGGAGAAAACAGTTTCCATAAAGGAATTCCCAAATGCCGCTGTTTGGTTACATAGAACGTAAATAATGTTTTCGAGTTGCTTTCCATTCCTAGACGGCATTGTCCATACTCCATAAAATTTCTTTGATCGGCGGTTATCAAAGGTTTTGTCAGAACGATATCGAGGCAACATTTTGAGGATGTTTACCAAGAAGAGGATAGTAAAAATTGTAAAGCAACATACAATCCCCTTTTAAATCCCCTATTTAACCTTGAAATAAATCAAAATTTGTTCGAGAATGTTGGTACGGTTTTTAAATGATTTCCATTGGGTACTTCCCTAGAGGATTATTGGTACTTTCCATTACTTTATCTAAGGTACTTTCCAAGAAAGTTATGGTACTTTCTATATCAAAGTTATGTTGAATAGGGTGTAGGCTGGAATTAAAGAAAAATATTGTTCTTAAATCCAAGTGTTGAAGGAAAGAACTTTCATGGAAGACCAAAAACTTAGTCAAATTTATGGCATCTCTAACTCAGATGTGCATATTTAAAGAAAAACTCGTATCGGTTAGCTACCTTCAAGGCAACTAGTGTATAGGTTATTTAAAACCACAGAGCGCGCGCTCCTACAATATATATATTTTAGAATTGTATGATGTTTTAGAATTTTATGTTTAAAACTGACCCAAGTGTGCTATATCATTTGTGAAAATAGCATACCTCACTGTTCGTATTTTCCCGCGCTTACGTCCATGAGTCAACTCAGGCAGATTTTTCTTCTCTCTCTCCTTCGCTCAGCTCGATTTGGCAGATGACGAAAAAAAAATAACACAAGCAACTCAGCCAACAAAGAAGGCTTTTCATTTTATGACGCATTACTCCAGAGCCGTTTAATTACCCAAAAGTTGATGATGGCGAGCGACCCTGACGCAATCCTGACCTCCCTCAAGCTGCTCATCATCGGCGAGAGCGGCGTGGGCAAGAGCTCGCTGCTGCTCAGGTTCACGGACGACGCTTTCGACCCGGAGCAGGCGGCAACCATCGGGGTAGACTTCAAAGTCAAGACAATCTCAATCAACCAGGACAAGGTAAGGTTAAAAGCTATTTGGAAGCTCTGTTAGTGCTCACAAAGCGAAGATCTGTTGTCCTTTTATCTCCAAAAATGTACGTGGTAGGCCAACCTTACCCTTTTAATTATCTTTGACCCTTAAAGGGCTTTAAGACCTTTTAACCCATTTCAGATCAAGCTTGCCATCTGGGACACTGCCGGCCAGGAGCGCTTCCGCACTCTGACCCCCAGCTACTACCGCGGCGGCCAGGGCGCTATCCTCGTCTACGACGTGACCAACAGGGAGAGCTTTGAGAAGGTGGAGAACTGGCTCAACGAACTGGAGACGTATTCAACAAACCATGATCTCGTCAAGATGCTCGTCGGGAACAAGGTCAGGACTGGTATTGCACAGTGGATTTAGTGTATTTAACTCTCTTTAACCCACAGTGCGACATGAACGACAGCCGCGTTGTCAGCAAGGACGAGGGCATCAAGTGCGCCCGCAAGTACCAGATGATGTTCATCGAGTCGAGCGCAAAGACGCGCGAGGGCGTTGCCTGCGCCTTCGAGGAGCTCGTTGAGAAGGTGATCCAGACGCCCGGTTTGTGGGAGATGAACTCGGACAAGAAGAGGAACATTCAGGTGGCGGACGGGTCGGGTGGGGATGGCCAAGGGTGGTGTGCGAGCTGTTAGATCGTCATTGGACAGTATATTGAAAATTCTTACTGAATAACATGTGAATGAGTTACATTTTGAAGAATTTATGTCGTTTAGAAAATACAATTATATGCGAGACTATTATCAGAAACATCTGTTCGCCAGAAATAATTCACTCCTTAATCTCAATAAAGTCTTTGTTCCTCTGTGGCACAAATTGCAACCGATCGGCGTACTTTGCCAGAAGCTCCCTCCAGTAGCAAGTCACATCCTCCATACGCAGATTCCTCTGAATGAACCTCTGTCCATTCTCCGCGATCCGCTTACTCGCCTCTGGCACACTCTTCAAGAACAACAAAAGTTGCTCGAGCTCAGCCTCGGACGCCTTGGCATCCACGGGCACGTAGTGAACCCACGGTCGCATTAACGGGTAGAAGAACTCGCTCCACTCATCGCCCACGTGCAGCACAGTGCTGCCGCATAAGAACAGATGCTTGAAGCGGAAGCTGGCCGCCACGCCGCGGAAGTTGAAGAGGTAGCGGTAGTTGCAGTGGGATTCAAGGGAGACTTCGGAGGCAGGCTCCGAGCCAAGGGTGTCTGCGTTCGACTTCCAGGCTTGGTTCTTTGTGTAAGCGGCGTCCACGAGGTGCGAGCGCTTCCGAGAGAGTCGAATGAGGTTGTCCCGTTCGGAGGAGGTCCGGGAGCCTCGGAAGAACGCCTTGTCCTGCTTCTCACTCCACGGAGTCTTTTCATTCTCCTTCAGCAGACTCTCTCGCAGCAGGTCCCACCTTCCGAGCCCGGTTGGGTACAGACTGATAGCCGGCCCTCCAGCCCAAAATGTCCAGGCAGGGTAGCTGATATCCCAATAATGGTCCGTCTTACTGAACGAAAACAGCGGCAACTTGCCCTGATTGAAGTGCTTGTTGATGTACGGCCAGTCATGCATGTTCATGACCAGCTCCATATCGGGAAGGTCTAGCTTGAGCAAAAAGTGTTCCACGCCCTTGCACCGGAACGGGAACAGACAGTCCTTGGACCGGTACAACCGCTTCCCGATGATCTGGTACGTGACAGCATGATTGTGAACAGCTCTGGCTGCATCAAGATCCTCCTCAGTGATGCTGTCAAACGGTTCCAGATCTTTTTCAATGAGCTTCTGATAGCAGTCACAAGTCGGAGGGTTCACGCACTCACTCTCCACATCATAGTTCCTTGTGGCGGCGTCCAGAGCCTCTGAGAACCGCCTCCACTTCACATTGGTCTCTTCAGAATACTTTACAGACGGGCTGTCGTCGTCGTCACATTTGCCATTGGCATCACAGGAGGTTGAGTCACAGTGGGCACGACCCAGAATTAATGAGAAAACTAATAGCACAGTTGGATTCATATTGTCATAGAGTTAGAACACGAGCTCGTTGGAATTGTTCAACCTGGCGCAGACGCGTTCAATGTCATCTAGGCTGAGAGCTGCGAGGCGTCCCTGGAGGTTGAGCTTGAACGCCTTGGCAACCTGTCTCGTGTCGGACTCGGTCTTGAAGTGGGGTCGCAGGGCTTTGAAGAGAGCGTCGTCTAGGCTCACCTTGGGCTCGGTCTTGACCTGCGTTTGGGGGCTCTGGGGTGTGGTGGTATCGGCCGCAGTTGACTTTTGTAGCATCAGGTGCAGCTTGGCTCCCTCTCCAATGTTGTAGGAGCTCAGCTGAGACTCATCTGGAACATAAAAAGAGTCAGACTGGGGCTATAGAGTGTGAGTAATTTCGTGTTACCTTGCAGCGTCTTTCCCCTGAAGAGCAGTTTGATTCCGTCGTCCTTTTGGATGTTGAGCTCTTCCCTGATGGTCTCCTTGAGCTGCTGGACCGTCTGGTGGGGCTGCGCTTGGACGTCTGCGGCGCTTCTTCCCGACGGCAGCGACGACGTCGAACCCAGAAGCTTCACATTCACAAGCATGACTAGAGAGGGAACACAGGATCAGTAGAAGGAGGGGGAAGAGGACGACGAGGACGAGAAACACGGCCAATCGGGGAACTCTCGAGATTTGGGAAGTTGTGTTGTCACTTATTTTTTCTGTAGCTGAGTAACCTGAGTTTGCTGACTGTTGAGTGTTGACACAGAGACAGGTTGAGTGAGAGCAGAGAGAGGTTCAGTGAGAGAGAAAGAAAAACTCAGTCTGTTCAATCGACTCTGCCCGGTGCAGCGACAACTTCATCCATTTGGATAAAGGAGTCGTTGCCCGGTGTCAACACGTTTTCACATTTTTACAACTGTACAACCAGCGACAACTTCATCAAAAGGAGTCGTTGGTACAACAGACCATTTCTGCCTTAAAGAATCGCAGCTTGTAGGACCTGTTGTGGTTCTCCTTCTGGACCGTGTCCTTGTCCAGCAGCATGCGCAACCTCAGCGTCCGCTACCACCAGACGTCCACATGCGACACTGTTCCCACGTGGCGCTTCGTAGACCCGTCAGGAGCATGCCTTGCATTCGATAAGGAGACGAGACAGGTCTCCCTGGGGGACCTGACATTGCCCCTCCCACCAGTAGAGATCGGGGACGAGGATGATTGTGCCACGCCCATCATGGCACTCGACCTCCGCGATGACTCCCACCTGTTTGCCTTCAAAGAGGGCGGGCTGATCCACGCACAGTGGGCGGAGGGCAGTGCCATCAGTGTCGGCAGTCTGCCGGTGGGCCTCGTGAGCGTGGCAAGATCCCCAGACGAGGACTTGATTGTTCTGGCCACACCCACTTCTCTCGTGCTCCTGTCCACCCAGTTTGAGCCCTTGAAAGAGGTGGATTTGACGACCCTCGGCGATGGGCCCGGCTTTGTGAACGTGGGCTGGGGCAAGAAGGAGACTCAGTTCCACGGGAGTGAGGGGAAGGCCAAGGCCAAGGAGAAGGGCGCGATCGTGAGGGCGAGGACAGAGTGGGATGATGGCAAGACGAGGTACAGTTGCTATCATTAGCATAATACGACATTCTAGTATTACCACGTTCTACGTTCTATTTCAGAATATCCTGGCGCGATGATGGTCAGTTCTTTGCCGTCTCTTATCTCTCCTCCGAGTCCACCTCTGAGTCTCCTGTCCGCCTCATCCGAATCTTCACCCGCGAATGCGAGCTCCACGCCACCTCCGAGATCGCGCCCGGCCTCGAAAGCAGCCTCTCTTGGCGGCCGTCCGGAGCACTAATAGCTTCAACAGAACGCCTGCCGAACAAGCATCAAGTCTGCTTCTACGAGAAGAACGGTCTGCGCCACGGCGAATTCCAACTGCCGTTCTCTCCAAAGGAGGCTGTCGTTTCAGAACTGTACTGGAATAAGACATCTGAAGTGCTGCTCGTCCAAGGGCTGGTCCTTGATGACAACTCCAGCTTCCTTCTCGCCTACAGTTCCAGCAACTACAAGTGGTCTTTGAAGCAGTCGTGGACATTCGCTCAGGCTGAGTCCATTCAACAGGTCCAATGGGATGAAACTGAAGACCTCAGGTTCTACGTTCTCACCGAAAACGGTGCAACCCACACAGTGCAGCTGAGTTACTGCCTCGATCACAGTGAGAGCCTGGACACCTCCAGTGACAACAAAGATCTGAGCATGATGGCTGTTCTGGACGGTTGCACGGTGCGGGTGACGCCGTTCAAGCAGACCGTGATCCCTCCGCCAATGAGCGCATTCGAGCTTCACATGCCCGATCACGTGATTGGTGTCTGCTTCAACCCCATCACGGTGAATGGCATGGCCGTCGTCCTGCGTTGTGGTCAGGTGGTCGTATTTGAAGAGAAAAAGGAAGACGGTGGCAGCAGTGAAGGTTCGGTTAAGGTCACCGGCTGCGGAGGAAACGGGTTCATCGTCAAGTGTACTGTGCTGGCCATGCAGAGAACGATTCAGAAGTTTGAGCAGTGGTCGCAGGGTCTGGCAAACTTCTGCTGGATGCAGGATGAAACCATTCTTGCGTCCAGAGCTTCAACGCTTCTGGTATACAAGCTCTCCGAGGACACCCTAACTTTGGAGGATGAGATTGGCTGCGAGGACACTGTGTTTACTATTACAAGAGATGACAAGGGGTCGCTAGCCGCTGTACAGTTGAAGAATGGTGCTGTGATGTGCTACGAAAACGGTTGTCTTATGCCATGGATGGCGGAGGACGGCAGTGAGTTGACGCTACCGACTTGCTGCAGTAGGAACAAGCTGGTCGTCCTGGAGTCGAATACAAAGCATCTGCTATCTTTGTCCGATCGGCACCGACTCTATTTGGACGGGACTGAGGTCGCCAATGGGGTCAAGTCATTTGCTATGCATTCGCACTTTGTGCTGCTGACCACATTGAAACATACCATGCGCTGTCTGCCACTGGAAGAACTACCAACGTAAGCATTTAGCAAAATACAAGGCAGAATCTGATCAAACTATATTTATGTGTTCTCTCTCCCTCAGCCTTTTAAGGAATCCCAGCTCTCCCCATTGGCAAAGCGAGTCTGTTCGAGCCCTCGAACGCGGCTCACGTCTCGTCCTGGCCATGCCCGGTGACGCGCGCGTCGTGCTTCAAATGCCGCGCGGCAACCTCGAGGTCATCCAACCGCGTGCGCTCGTCATTCACGCGGTGAAGCGCTCCCTAGCCGTCGGGCAGTACTCTAACGTCATGGAGGTGCTGAGGAGGAACAGGATCAATCTCAACTTGTTTGTGGATAATGATCCGGCAATGTTCCTGGAAGGGGTCAAGGAGTTTGTGGCGCAGATTAAGGACCCACAGAGGATGTGCTTGTTTATTGCTGATCTGAAGTAAGTGTAGATTGTTAATTACCTTATACATAATGTTACTGATTAATAACATTTTCAGTGAGGAGGATACGACCAAGACCATGTACTCTTCCCTCTACTACTCTCCCAGCCGCAACTCTACCAACAACAACCACAAGTGGAACCGTAACAAGGTGGACGACGTGTGCAGTGCCCTCCGAATCGAACTGGAGCACGATTCCGACCGGAACCTGCTCCCCATCCTATCCTGCTACATCAAGAGCTCGGAGACTGACGTCGCCGACGCCTTGCACCGCGTTCAAGAGGTCCGTGCCAGTGGTCGGACAGAGCTTGCAGCTGAGGCGCTCGGATTCCTATTGCTGCTGGTGGACGTCAACGTTCTGTTTGATGTCGCTCTGGGGTTGTACGACTTTGAGCTGGTGATGTTTGTTGCGGAGAAGAGTCAGAAGGATCCAAAGGAGTTCCTGCCATTCCTCAATGAGTTGAAGAGGACTGAGCCGGCAGAGTACAGGAAGTACAAGATTGACCTGCATTTGAAGAGGTAATACGTTTTATAAGCTTTGGAAAAGAGACCTAGAACTTTTCATCTTTGCAGATACGTCAAAGCGTTGCAGAACATTAGCAATGTTGTGACAAAGGACTCCTTCAAAGATGAAACCCTGGACCTCATCCAGTCTCAGAGACTCTACACGAACGCAATGGATATATTCCCAAGCGGACATGAGCTCCACAAAGATGTCTGCAAGGTCTACGCCGACTATCTCAACACAAAGCGTTATTACGAGGACGCTGCACTTGTGTACGAGCTCGGAGGGTTCTCTTCAGAGGCTGTGGAGTCGTGGACAAGTGCTCTCCGGTGGCAGGAGGCTCTTGCAAATGCCAGTGCTATGGATCTCTCCTCCTCGGAGGTGTACCAGCTTGCAAAGAGGCTCTCGGATGGGTTGAAGGATGCAAGGAGGTTCTCGGAGGCGGCGAGTGTGACTGAGGCCTACTTGTCAGACGATGAAGAGGCCATAGCTCTGCTTATTGAGGGCCGGCTTTGGGGGGAGGCTGCCAGGCTGATTGGGAAGAGCAAACGAGCAGACCTGACAGAGACCCACTTGATGCCTGCGCTCAAAGATCACTTTGAGCACATGATATCCTCACTCCGTTCCAATCGGTGCCTGTTTGACGAGCAGTTGACTCGTCTACGCATCGTGCTCAAGGAGCGGAACGAGGCTGCCCTGCTCGGAGGTGATCATGACGACGAGGACGGCGGCGGCGTGAACGCAGAGGACGCGGATTTATACTCTGACACGACGAGTATGACGGGTGCGGGAAGTGTGTTGTCCTCAACTGCTGGGTCGGGGAAGAAGTCAAACCCGGCTTCGCTGAAGACGAGGTATGACAAATCCCGTTACTTATGGTAAAAAATGTGTTCATTTTATGTTTACAGGAATACGCAACGTTCCAAATCCTCCAAGAATCGTCGAAAGATTGAGAAGAAGAAGTACTCGACAAAGGAAGGCAGCGCTCATGAGGATCTCGGTCTCATTTCAAGCCTTCATGAAATTATTACCGGAGTCTATAAAACCATGGGTACAGTTTATAACTCAAATTGACTTCTAAAGTAGCTTTTGCCGTCGAGACACATTCATTGTCTTTATTACACAGGTGAGAGCCACGATCTCCTCGTCGCTCTTGTCCGTTACCGCCAACGCGACCTTGCCGCCACATACCAAAGAGAGCTCACGTCCTTTTTGGACGTTGTGAAGCCTGCTCTAATTGAGATTTGGCCTTCTGAAGTGGCCGGTTCTGGTGCTGAGGAGTCTGGGCTTGCGATGCAGTTCGGCCCTGAGGCGACCATTGCGGACATTGTGCAGGGAAAGCAGGATTTGATGGGGAAGGGATACAGGTCGCCGTTGGAGATTATGGGTGAGTTTATCAAGTATTTTTG
>LR140879.1:0-14559 GCA_900659605.1 Tisbe holothuriae | reverse complement strand
AAATTATTTGCTAAAGTGACTGGCTAGTTCATATATTGGAAACGTGCGTTACCACAATGTTGAGCTACTTTGTCCTTAAGATCCTGACGAACTTGTCGTTTCTCCTCAACCGATTGACCGTCTTCCTCTTCAACTACTCCTTCCACAGCGGCTGGACGGCGGACAAGGACAGATCCCTCACAGACTACTCAAAATGCGTCCACCAAACCAGAGTAATCTTCAGAGGTCGCCTCACCGGAGTCACTGGACCCAATCTACACACGTTCCTAATGCTCCATCGCGGCTATACCAGTCCGGACGTTCTACTCGATGATAGCGTCACGTTACTCGGCTTCAATGGCCCCAAGGCCCTCGCGCTGTTCATCCGCGCTCCCAAGAACATGGACGTCTACAGCTCAGCCCACGACCCGTTCATGTTCAGCACCCAGGCCGACCATGCAGTGGAGGTGCTCACCATGCCGCTGAAGCACTTCATGACGTTTGCTGAGCGCCTCGGTGACCCCACGGCCAACGTCATCCTGCTGTCCAACACTGGCCGCTGCGGCTCCACGCTGCTCACCCAGATGATGGAGACGGTGCCGAACGTGGTGACAATGTCGGAGCCGGAGTGCATGACGAACACCTTTCCCAGTGCGAACATAATTGGGAAATTCCCCGGCTGGGTTCGGGATGATCCGTATAAACTGATCGGTGCCGCGATCAAAGTCCAGTGTAAGCCAGTCTCATGGCGCCAAGTGGACCATATTATTATGAAGACACGCAGTTTTAGTGTGAAGCAGGCGCTGGGTGTGGCCAAGGAGTGCCCGTGGGTGCGACACTTGTTCATGTTCCGGAAGCCGAGGAAGAACATCTCGTCCATGCAGGCAATGGTCAAGACCATGCCGAGGCTCATACAGACGTTCTTTATATATTTCTTTAGGGAAATGATGAAAGCCTTCTTTAATATACTGCCTGAAGACTCAAAGTTCGCACCAGTGGCCAGGGATGCATTTGACGCGATCATATCGAGCGGAAAGATGAACCCTTGGATGTTTGCGAGTCACGGCTGGGCCCAGCATTACCGGTGCTACCTCGAGACCAAGGAGAAGTTCCGTACAGAATGCGACGGCAAGGTGATGCTCCCCGTCATGTATGAGGACCTCATGTCAGAGCCCGAGGCGCAGATGCGACTGGTGCTGTCGCACTGCGGCATGCCTTCAAACAGCGGCGTGGTCAGCAGCTGCATCGATGCCATGGCCAAGGACTCGCAGCAGAACTCGATGCTGAGCAAGAAGAATATGAAGGGGATCCGGAGGGAAATGTCGGAGGAGGAGGAAGCGATCGTCAACAGGGTGCTGGGAATGTACGAGCTAGATCCGATGGAGTAAACGAGGAGAATTTTGAGAATAAAGACTGAAGCTGATGATGATAATATGTATTTGGGATCATTACTCCGGTAACACTTTGTTAGACTGCATTTTTAATTTATTAAGAGTTAAAACTGTATTTGAAGCTTAATGTAACAATGCCTTTCTGTTCAATTTGATGTCTTGTCAGCATAACCTCACTATTATAGACTTTTCCAAGTATACGTTATTGTACATTCGTTTAATTAATTATGTTCCTTTGTTTAAAACAATTCTGACGCACTCTTCAAAGAGCAATCATATAACAACTTTTATGTCAATTCATTATGCCCATATTTTTGTCTCTCGAGATTCCTGTTCAACCGTCAAACTCCAGCTCCTGACTACTGTTCTCGTTCTCGTCAGCGTCGTCCTCGGAAACGGCCTCGCCGGCGGCGCGGCGCAGCTCCTTGAGCCGCTTCCGCGCGAGGTACGCGTGGTAGCGGGAGACGTTCTCCCGGACGTGGTGCGCGAGGGAGATGACGCGCGGGAAGGCCGAGGACGCGGCGGCGGCGTCATCCGGCGCCGGGAGGTTGCGGTTGATGATCTCCTCGAGCAGGGTGAGCCCGCCCTCCTTCTCCACGAGGGCGCAGTACCGTCCTAGAAATGCAATTTGAGAGACTGATGAAATTTACAGTGTTTTTAGTACTTACTGTCGACGTAGGATAGGTTCGCCAGGGCCCACACAGCCCACAGCTGGCATTCGGGTGTGTGGTCCACACGCACCAGTCTGAGAATGGGCTCAAAGCTGCGGTAGTTGATGTTTCGCTTTGCCGTCAGGTTCCACCGGTTGACGGCGCTCACCATCTTGGAGAGGACAAAGTTGCGCGTCGGCTGCGGCACCGTCCACGCGGCCACGCCGTCTGAGACCATGTGCGCGAGGACGCCAGCGGCATTGTAGCTCACCTGAATTAGACTTGGATCTTAATGACGTACTTAAAGGGTTGGATCACTAAATACCTCAATTCCGTCCGTTTGCGAGTCCAACAGTTGGGTGAACTCCTCGACAAACTCCTTTGTCATGAGGTGCTGCCTGAGCGCCGGCACCTCCGCCACGTTGCCCAGCAGCCCCATCATGTTGCGCAGCAGGTCGGTCTTGGACGGGAACTTGTCCTTGCAGCGGAGGAAGAGGTTCATGCCGCCGCCGTCCAGGAACCGCTTGCAGTTGTGCGGCGTCTCGTCGGTCACGTTCCACATGCAGGACCAGGCCGTCTCGAGGACGGTATCACAGTATTCGGTGTCGACCCTGTTCTTGACGACCGCCAGCATGGTCTCCATCGCCCCCAGGTTGCCCACAAGGAGCTTCTGCTGCCTGTCCACGTGACACGCCAGAGAGTTGAGCAGGTAGATGGACGCCGTCTGGACAATGTCAGCCTCGTCTTGGCTGTGCTCGGACACGATCTGGAGGAGGATGCGGACGAGGCGCTCGTAGTCAAAGATCTGAAAAAAGTACGGCAATATATCCAAGGATTAAGGGGATATCCATGGATATCTAAGACATCCTTGACTTACGACATCGTTTGGAATGGAGAACTGACAGAGCGTGAGGCATCCGTTGCGCATCATGACCGAGTCGGACTTGTGCGCAAACATGCCGTTGAGCAGCGTCGCCAGAATCTTCTTCTTCATCTTCATGTTGATTTTGTCCTTGAAGTCGTCGTTCTTGACAATGTAGTAGAGGGAGGCTGAGCCCGATATCTGTATAATCTGAAAGAGAAAATTATGATATTACTCCCCATTAATGTGAACTTTTCTACATACTTTCTCCTTTGGATGTTTGTCCATGGCTAGTAGTATGACATCTAATGCCGTTCTGAGGTCCGTGCAGTTCTGGAACCTGAAGACGTGGAAGAGGTCGTTGAGGACGTTCTCCAGCATGACTGGACGCTCGAGGTATTGCTTGCCGGCGACCATGATTTGACGCTCGTTGGCGTCGCCAGCAATCTAGAAACAAAATATAAGTAAAACGTTCCAACAATAAACTTGAATAGTCTCACCTTCATGGCTGGAATATGCAATCTATTTGCCGCTTCATGGCACGTTTTATAGAGCCCCAGAAACTCGAGCGGACGGTCCACCCTCGTCGTCAGACCCGGAATGTCGCACGCCTTGATGTGCTCCAGATCTTTTGCATCGTGAACGCCAGTCCCGGCCAAATTCGTCCCGGAGATATCGAGCGATGTGAGGTTAACGAGACCGTCCACCAGCTTCTTGAGCTCCCGGTTCGGCTCCTCATAGATGCCGAGCTTGTCGTCGTTCTGACTAATATCGAGGTGGCGCAGAGTCCGGATTTCCTTGAGCGTGTCCACTGCCAGATGCAGCCCCACAACATTATGCAACACGAGCGACATGAGCTGAGGGCAGTAGCGCAGGAAGTGCATGTCGCCGACGCCCTCGTGATGCACCATGCCGGACAGATCGAGATGCGTCAGCAGAGGCAGTGGCCGGAGCAAGAGGTGGAAGTAGTGGTGGCCGCGGAGCACGCGCAGGTTGTGCACGGACAGGCTCTGGAGGTTCGGCGCGCGGAGGATGAACCCGCGCTCATCGTAGACACACCGTGCGCGGTCCTCCTCATCAAGCGAGTCCTCATCGTCGTTGTCCTCATCAACGTTCAGCTCCGAGGCCGCGACGATCACCTTGGGGAAGAGGTCCGTGGTGTCGCCGACGTACAGACGTTGCAGTCCGTCCGATGTCTCGTTAATACTCTCCAACGATCGCTCAGTCAGGTTGGAGCAGTTGTGGATGTCGAGTTCTCTGAGCCGGTGTCGCAGCAGGAAGCGCAGCCCGCGGTCCGAGATGCTCGTGCCCCTCACATTGATGGACCGCAGCCGGGCGGCGTCTGTGTCAGAGAATGCCTCCGCGAGCGCGTCCTCCAGGTCCAGACCCTCTTCTTGCAGCACGGAGAACATGCGCTCACACAGCTCCACGGGGAGGTGCAGATCAGGCATGAAGCGCAGGCTGCAAGGGGCGTCGTCGGGCGGGGCCTGGGACGGGTAGGTGAGCTGGTACGCGCTGAAAGGGGGCGTGCCAGGAGGCGGGGACTCCATTGCGGCGTCGAGATCGTCTCTGGAGCAGGCTCCGGCTTTGTCGCCCTTTGCTGCCCCTTCTGCATCTTCCGGCTGACCACCCGAAGCCAAGTCCAGAAGGGCCGTCGCAGCATTCTTGGCATTCCATGGTTGCTTAGGGACACGTACGCAGTACGCTTCCGGGTGCAGTATTAAGTATCTGAAACGTCACATTTAGAGTAAGAGCTCAAATATAATGGTGTAGGTTTCCTACTTTGCGCATATGTCGAGCAGACTATCAGGGTCGTTATCCTCCCAGGAGGTCCTCTCCGCCGGCGGGTCCATCCTCGACTTGGGTGATATCACTGTCCGCTGTCCGTACGGCTTGGGCTGAGGCACGCCCAGCTGTCGCTGCGAGTGGTGGTGGTGACTGCTGAGGTGGTAGTGCCGACCATGGCGGCGGCAGAAGTGGATGTGCTGCCGATTGCGGCACCTGAAAATGAGGACAAAGTTATGAGTCATTAGAGATTAGAGTACGAGATAATGCAATGTAATGTTAAACATACTCTGCTCACCATTCAACGATGAAAGTAATGTGATCCATAACAAAAATGAGTATAAATTGTACAAAAATTAATAACTAGACGTATCACAGCTTTGTCAGAGGAATATATATTAGGCTTTGTCTCTCTTCCTTCTTCAGTCTTGCTCATGCTTCGAACGTGTCACAAATGACGTTATGTGCTCAGAGCTTGGCTTTTGGGGGAAGAGAAAGAGGCACAAAAACAGCATTGGGCGCTCCAGTGAAACACAAGAAATGAGTCTGAGCCCGGTTGAGAGAGAATCATTTGAGCTATGGATTTTGTAGACTCTCGGCTACATCGGGAGTCTGGTCCAGCGAGCTTTCGCGACCCCGCCAAAAAGCGCTGCTAACTCCGTTCGTTCGGTCTCTTTAATTTTTCTTCTCCCATCGGCCAGGTGAGAATAAGAAGAAGTACAAGGGAATAAGAAAGATGAGAGGAAGCGACGAGAAAGCAGATTGAGTCACGATTAGAAATTCAATCAGGAGGGTTAAAATTACGCTACATTCTGCTATATTCAGACAGTAAGAAGCTCTTGATTGTTTAAATGCCACTCACTCCTATACAACGTGTAAGCCAGCTTTGTGTTCTCTCAATAAGATTAATTAGTCTGAGAAGGTAATCTTTTAAGCCAGGTTGCTACTCGTTTTCGGCCGTCTTAAGTCTTTTTTCTTCCTTGTAGCCTGTTTAAAAAGCAACTAACTCACTAGGTCATTCTTTTTACCCTTCTCCTTCTTCTTCCTGTTAGCTGAACAAAATAGATAAATGCGTAGAAATCTGACCCAAATTATGCTTGCGAAAACCGAGGCCACCTAAACTAAAACTGTTGAAGAATAAGATTTAATTAACCATTACAAAGCCCATTTCCCTCCGCCTATTAATTAACCATTATAGCCATGTTTACATTTGAACCCCCGCGGTGACTAAATCTTCTTGAGTGCGCGTTCATCTTCTTTGTCAAAAGCCGGAATTCCCATCCGAGATGCAGCAAAAAGCCAAGAGAGCTGCTCTTACAATATGAGCCGATTGTCAATCGAACAAAGCTCAGGAAATACAATCCATTGACAGGGAAGCACAAAATAAACAAGATGACAAAAAGCGGGAGTCTGGTTGTTGCGTAAAAATTACCCTTTTTATGCTCTAACGAGGAAAAGGAAGGATGAATTTACGTATTGAAACCGTTTAAATGTCAGAACGGGTGTTGCGCCAAATGACGACGGCAGATTTTATTTTCAATTTTATGGAGGTACTCGTCTACTGCTAAGTGATTATATCATATCATGATGACGTCAATATTGCGTGTAAAATGGCATCCCTGCCACGAGGAAATGCAAAAGTGACAAAACTAAAGCACGTTCTGAGAAGAATTGCCACAAGAGAGAGATGCGGAAATTGTCTTTTCTTGGGAATAAAACAAAACAATTTTGACAAATGGGACCTTGAAATGAAGACGTGTAATTGCAGGTTTCACTTGTGGTGGAAACATATTGCAATATATTGATCCTTCCTCTGATTGTCGCGGAAGAGTGTTCCGTCAAAATTGGTTGCAAAAAGGCGTTGGATTAAAGTTATTACAGTAAAAATGCATCGGAATATGCAATATATTGCTAACTTATAGCGTGTTTTAACCAGAACTGCTTGCATTGAATAAATGCCTCTAAAGATATTTGAATATATCCCAAGTTTCTAACATCTCTGCAGTTTACAGGCAAAAATATATATACTTAACTAAGTACAATGACAAATTAAAAATTTGTTTCCGTCTTGCATATTTGAAAAAACTAGCCTGTCCTCCAATCATGCAAAAAATAATATTTGCATACCATATTTATTTATTCCTTTATGGACAAGGAAACCATTTTGGAGGACATTTGACGATTGCTACCACAAATCGGTGGAATAAATCATGCCTTTTATTGTATCTGAGGCAGGAGGAGGAGGGTCACCTAGTATTTAAAAATCTTCTTATCATCAGATTTGGTAAAATCTCCTTAACAAGGAAAGTGACATGACAAGGTTGATTACAAGATGAACGAGCGCATTGACGCCCTTTTGGGGAATTGAAAATTGGCTAATATTGCGACAATTATTATCCTGTCATTGCGATTAATTCAGCTTTTAAAAGAGTTTTGTCACCTTTTTACAACATGAAGAAGAAGAAGATTAAACACCTCATTTCGAAATGTGCGAGTTGTCCGACGAAGACTTCTTATCAAGATTTTAGGATTTCAAGGACATGCATGGGAAGAAAAAGCGCGGCGCGCGGGAGATACAAAAACATCAAAACTCTTTCATGCTAAAAACATCCTATCTCGGCTTTTAGAGACCAAATACGACGTAAAAAGGATCAATAAAAAGGGTGGGTAAGAAAATGATGCACACGATCTTGACCTCTAAAAAGTGCAAAATTATCCTCCAGCGCAAGATGGATAACTGAGGAAGTGACGAAAAAGCGATTCGATCCATCTTCACAGCAAGGTTATCAAAAATTGTATGAGAAAATATCGCATCTCCTTTAAATAAGGTCATCTTATTGTCTTCCATCGGCCTCTAAACATAACAACATATGCGCTCGTCTTACGCAAGTCGTTCGTGTCTGATCCGGACAGATATTGAACACATCATGAATTTGTATCTTCCGGGTCCTGATGCCGTAACCGTTTTGAAGATGCCAAAAAATGCTCTTTTGCAACAACAGTCGTGCCGTGGAAATAATAATAATAACAGCAGCAGCTTCAAGCTCCAGTTATTGCCGTTAAAAAGGCAGCAGCAGGATAATTACCCCGTATAATGAGGCTTACAGAGAGTAGATAAATAATAATTTTGAAACAAGGATGTTAGCGTGATTTACCTTCGTCGGAACATTTTTTTCTTTTGAGACGGAAATTAAGACCACAACCGATGTCGCACTCTCCAGATAATAACAAGTTTTAATATGAACAATGTTCACTGCCGTGCCAAATTTGTTCCACCACAAATGACGATGCTACTATTGCTACAGTCTCATGTTTACATAACTGTTTAAAACATATCCACTAACTGCACCTATATCGGGTTCACGCTTCACTGGAAACGGGCAAATTGAATATATGTGACCACACAACTGATAATAAATGGTTGCCGTTACAACTGATAATTGATTCTGATGATCCAACACATCACTGATCGTAGCAACAACGGCCACTTTGAGCCACCAGACGCAACTGCCAGAGCGACATTAACTCATGCATCACTTTCTTACGGCGATATGGCAACAACGAGGAAGAGCAAGTGGCTGCGCGCGCGTCGCAGGCATGGTGACGCATTTCCATTGCGTATACGCGGCATAAGGGGTTCTTTGAAGCAGCAGCCGGGATCATTTACTTGATGATCCAACCGCGCACTGCTGCTGCTGCTGCTCATTAATAAAGGCACCATCTGCGCATGTTGAGTGTTGCGCCCGTGGATACGGAAAGAGGAATTCTTACTTCGTTCTTTACTCCGCTGGCCTTGTGAAAATGAGTGACCATGCTAGCGACGGCCAAACAATACCCCCAATTCTGATATGAGAAGAAAAGGGCAGCGCAACAAGGAAGGATCGTAACGAACTCCATGTCCTTGGGTGCAAGAAAGTTTTTTATGCTCAATGATGGACTGGTGCAGTTTTTGAGTCCTCCCTTTTGGGAGAAATTGCATCGAAGGTACAAATCATGCAGCTTCAACCTTGCAGAGTCCCTATTTAGAGGAATTATATGCAAATTAGGAGCGCCGAAAATAGCATCTATTCGAACCTCACGATGCAATCATAAGGAAACTTATTTGCTAAAAGAAAAGCCCACGCCCATCTTGACAACAACCCCCGAAAACGAGTCCGTGACTGAGCAGCTACCGAAGGTGAAGGTCATTCATAGACTTGTGCAGCAGTGTACTACGCCAATGGCCCATTCGTACAATAATCAAGCCGGCAGCTACGACGGGTTTTCTTCTCGCTTCTTTTATCGTCTTCTTCTCTTTCTATCGCCTTCGAAAGAGTGACCTTCAAAAAAGGGATGTAGAAGGAAAAACGCGATTTCTAGCACGCAGGATATGAGATCCTGATCCAATTTTTTCGCACATGAAATGCGGGAATGAGAACTTTTTAGACACACATTTAGAAAAATAAAAGGGTTAAATCAAGTGATTTGAACGAGTGAACGCACAACGGAAGGAATTAAAAGTTCGCTGTTACGGTGGATTTACTTTTAGGGGCGGAGTGGTGGAAAAAAGGGGGAAACAAAGCAGCGTCCAGTGGAACTCTATTTGTCGTAGTGGTCATGAACGATGTATGTAACTGGAATCTATTTCCGGTTAAAAGGCACGACAACAACAGTATAGAAAAAAATCATCCTTTTTGATTGAGTGCTGTTACGTTTTGTACATTTGCTTGCATTACGATTCCTATTATAAATTTCATTATATATGACGTTACCCTACAACCAAACACCGTAAGGCAACACCAACTGTTTAAGCTGAGTTCAATGTTGCATTTGAGTTATTTAATCTTCCATTTTTGTTGTCTGTCCAACGCATAAAATGCGTACGCGTGATATTTTCGACACATGAGGAAGTCTGAAATGTGCATGATGTATTATTATACTCGAGACAAAGACATGACGGCCACATGACGCTGGAAACGAAGAAGAAGAAGAAATAGCGATGATCTAACAACAACAATGTAAACTTTTTTGTTTCAACTTTAATTGTCACGTGACCTTCACGAACTAAAGGGGAAGGAAAGAAAAATGCACCGCAAAAGACAAGAAGAAAAAATATGAAAAATACACACGAAAATGTGGGATAAAAGTGGTTTTTAAAGACATCATAACAGGTTCAAGGCCGTAGCAACAGAAGCACACACACAATGTCTCATATCAAATTGGGAGCAGAAAAAAGGTCTCAATTCTCACACGGACAATGACTCCTGCCAAAAATCGACTCCGTTATCAATGACTTTCACAAAATCGATCCCCTGCTCCTGCTTCCAAGACTTTGTAAAACGAGATCGTTCTCACACTCGTTTACGGCCGTGAAATCATGCTTAAAGTCATTATACCAATATGAGAAGATTAGCGTGGAAGTGTCCTTCTTAATAAGAAAGAAGACGGGAGGAGTCTGGTTTATGAAACTTATACAAGGACGGCGTATTACGGGAAAGCAATTTTACGGCTGCCGGACCTGGGGTTAGTAATTTTCTCATAAAAACAATAAGGCCTACAAGCTATGACGCCTTAATTTTCACACCCTCCCCATGACGGCAAATACTTGTGCTAATGATGAATGGATTCTTCTCTTTCAATGCAAAACGCAACATGGTCCAGCTTTTAAAAAGTAAACAAGACGTCGTCTTCCAAGGTGACAGGAAGCGAGCAAAAAACTGGAACATTACTAATATTACTCCTTCGTACGCTCTTCATTTCCTGAGAGTATTTAAACGCGCCTTGGTCACGACGGGGTAGCAAAGCAAAACAACAAAAGCAAGGAGCTTCATCCAAGGACGTCGTCTCCAAGTATATGATAATAATAATTGTAATTATGTCGCATGGGAAAAATATGGCACGATGTTGCTAAGGTCATCTTTGCATTTGGAGAAAATAACAATTATAGTGTCAAGCAGGAAGTGTTGCTGTGTTCATAAATGTTTTTTCTTCTTAGTATCTAGACCACAATTCGATTTGGATGGCAAGGTCTCCATTAATATTGCTTGGAAACAAAAGAGGAGAATAAATGCGAAACATGTTTTGTGATTATGTCTGGAATTTTTGCTGTCTGAATGAATGAATCACGCACACAGTTGCAATTCATTGATGAGAAGAAAATGAAGGGGGGAAGTTCAGAAACTTTATTATTAAGGACGATCTGAGTGGCTTTTAGATAATTTAACACTGTACTAATAAATAGAATTAAAAACCATGAAGGGTTGCTTAGGGAGAGTCTTAAAGGGGGACTTGTAGTGGTAGCTGCATTCGTAATTAACCCCGCGGAGCTTTGAATATATTTAATTCTGAGGAAGAATAATTCACTTACCTTTTTTCGAAGACAAGTTCACAGAAAAAAAGCATGTGACTAAATACTGTACAATATGAAAAAGGAGAAATTAATTCATTATTTAAAACGTACATAGCGTGTAGAGAACAGAAAACATTTAAAACAAGATAGGATAGCTAAATTATGAAGCCTAAACCAATAAGAAGGGATCATTTTTAGAACATACAAGTTTTTTCTAGATTAAAAGAAAACATTTAGTGCAAAGTGCCGGTAATATTTGAAATACTTTTTTGTATTGTGTTATACAGAAAAGTTAAGACCTAATATTGCTGTATGCTGTACATGCTGGACTATTATTATCTAAAATAACAACAATTTCTTGAATGATACTACACAAAATGAAAAAAAAACTTTAACACCCATAACTAGCACGCTTTCATGCAATATTTAAGTGAGAGTGATTAACTGATTGAAAGTACCTCCTGTATTGAGTCAGCTAGTCTAGGCTTTGGATACTTGTCGGTGCTCTCTTCAGCTGGCAATAATGATCCAAATGATTCCCCAGACGTGAACTGCGATGACTAGGAATAGGAAAAGGTGGCACTTCTGCTCAACACTAAGACGACTCAACACGCCCAGCATGGTGGACAGAGAGCGAGACACACAGACACAGAGGAAGACAGTGGAGGAGGAGGACACGGCATCAGGGGGAAGGAAGCGAGGGGTTAGTAATTAGTAGGGGTGGTAGCAACCAGAATATGTAGAATACTCTAGCTCTAGTAGCAACAGAGTTAAGACACCTTCTACCGGGCAACTCACTTGGGCCACTATGCGAATAAGGCTCTCTCTGCACTAATCACTTAATGACTGTCCCTGATAATGACTTAATGCTGCTGTTGAGTCTGTGAAACACTTAGCACTCCTTCAAGGCTCTTGCTTTTTGTGGCTGGTTTTATTGTCTCGTTTTTTCTTTCTGTTTTCTGTTGTCAGCTGTCTGCAGTGAGCTGAGATCGAGCTGAGGGCCAGGCGGGCTATACAGGCGGGCGGGCCGGGCTCACTCACTCTCCTGCTACTCAGTGGAGTCTGGGTTCGACCGCAGAGAAATCGATCCTTCGTTCCATAACTTTTCATTCTCTTCTCTTCTAAGTTGACTTCTCTGTGACACTCCATTCACTCTCAGCTCCATGTTTTTTGGACGGAAAAAAGACAACAAACCTCGATTGTCCGAAGTCCGATAATCCGATTTCGAAGATTCGCCGTTCGGCATGTAAAAACTAAAAAAGACTAACAAAATGTGTTAAGACTTCATTTAAACGAGTGTTTGTTGGTATTTCCCCTCGTTCATAATGAGCCGCAGCCTCCCTCAGAGTCTTGCCACCCGTTGGCGCGCCCGCTCGTCCGCCCACCTCAAGTACATCGTGCCGGGCGCGGGAAAGCGGCTTGCGCAGTACGACGCGGACCGGGTGGGCGTCGACGCCAGACTGCCAGAGCACTACAGACGATTCTACGAGCTGTGGAGGAAGAAGCCGCTCGAGTTCATCCACATGAGGCAGCCAGAGCCGGTCGGACGGCGCTTCGTCAAGGACGAGTTCGGCAACGTGGTCCACGGGCGGGTGCCAAACGTCCACTGCATCTACCCGGACGCCTTCCACAACGGGCTGTGGGGCGGCGAGGGCGTCATCTGGGGCGCAAGGGCGCCACCGCCAACCAAGCACCCGCCTCAGAAGGAGGCGCCGCTGGAGCGATACTGGTACCCGAGGCTGCAGCACACGGCAGTCTACTCGGAAATCCTTGACCTTCACATCAGCATGCTGTCCACAGAGCGTGGAGAGACCCTAGTGGACCAGCATCATGGTCTCGACTTCTACCTTCTGGAGACGCCCGTCAATGAAGTGTACGCCAAGAAGTTGCTCCTCCTCAAAAGGGAGATGCTGGTTCGGTTGGCCACGGAAGAGAATCTGTACCCCAAAGACGCGGGCAAGCGCAAGGAGGTGCTGGACAAGTACCGACACTTGATGTTACCCTTTGAGGAGGCGGACTGGCACGGGCTGACGATAGACATGGCGAGGCAGAAGCAGTACGGTATTGAGCGAAGGGAGGATGCTCTGAACGCGGTGCCCAAGAGAAAGGTCTACCAAAAAGAGCTTGTAGAGCTCTTGAAGGCTGGCTATCTAGATGATCTCGACCCAGAGTTGCTGTACGACGATGAGGTTGGCCCTAAGGGTGGAATTGGCTCAGAAATGAAGCAAAAGCTGAAAGGCATCGGTTCAAAGTTGGGCTTCAAGTGATTTTGCTTCGTGCTTGAACAGTCGATATCTTGCATTATGTATTCGCCTTTTACACCCTTAATAAAAAGTAATATTCACTCTTCAAAGCATGCCCACCAGCCAGAGTACCAGCGTGATTGTCAGCCCAAGTAGTACTGGAGTTCCCAGAACAATCCCCCATCCCACATTCCGCACGTGATTAATGGTTTTGGTCATGGTCTCCCTGTCATTGGCCCGCGGGAAGGGCTCCGAGGGCTCTGGCACTCCCAAGAATTCACAGAGCGGCTTCCACCCGTCCTTGACGCTGAACAGAAGGAGGCGATCGGCGGGCACGGCTGCCTTCACTGAGGCCACCCAGTGGTCGTAGAACTCCTTTGAGGCAGCCTTGCCGGCCGCCACAGAGCTGAACATGCTGTGCTTGAACATGCTGTGCTTGGAGCCCTTTGGCTTGCTCTTGGCTAGTTTGTTGGCGTACTGAAATATGGAGTCTTAATCATCTGGAAGATGTGTTATATTTGTATATTATATAAGTATTACCGTCATTCTCTCCGACATCCCTGGCTTCATGGCTAGGACGACGTTAGCAGGGAAGGACATTAGCACTTCATGCGACCTGACGATGGACGCCTGGACAGAGTCATGCCAGGAGGAAGGGTCGCGCAGGGACAGCACAATCTTTGCCTTTGGATACGCCTCGGCCAGTTCTTTGAAGAAGTACGCCGGCGGGAAATCGACGCAAGTGTTGTAGCCTCGACCCTGTGATGGAATTCCTCTTATACATAGCTAGGTTGATGCATATACTCTCATTGAGCTGATACCTCCAGAAACTCGACCCACTCCTTGCTCTCCGTCTTTCCGTCGAGCGCCCTCGTCCAGTGCTTGAGATCGTAGTCGTCCCCTTCAAAGAGGAACGACGTCATGTGGTAGCAGCGGCCGCCCTGCAGCTGCTCGAAGGCGATCTTGAGGGAGGAGGTTCCCGTGCGTGGGAGGCCCACGCCGATCACGCTCATCTTGCCGTTGGTTTTCGTCGACATTTTGCTCAAGTCTGAAGTATGTATTCTGTTCACAATAAGATGAGCCAGGAGATAACAAACGAGTCAACGAGTACTAAATTTGTTCAATTAGAGATAATCGAATTACCGAATGTTAAATTAAAATATCTTAATGCAGAGGAATTTGCTGTGCCCATAGTCCATATATTACATATAGTACTGAGATTGCTGCAGTGCTGAGTTTTATTCGCCTCCTCCCAAGACAGGCAAGAAAGCTGAGTCAAGGAGGACAGATTAGTACTAATTCATCAGCTGACAAGAGGACA
>LR140878.1:0-14559 GCA_900659605.1 Tisbe holothuriae | reverse complement strand
AAAAATTCCTCTATTGCCCCTCTTTTTCATGTGAAAATAGGTTCCTCTTAAGAGGAACAACCCGCGCTAGAGGCCTGCAAATGTAGGATCAAAGCAGGCAATATCATATTTAGGTATTTTCATGTAGAAGATGCGATCACAATGTTACATACTATTTGATATTACGCAGTTATGTGGCACGTTTATGTAATCCACTTCCTTTGACGAGGAGCATATTTTCGAGAGTAATTACCTCATTTATTTTTCCCTTTGAGAGGTGTTTTCCCGCTCTACATTAGCATTTGAGTTTTGGCTGCTGAATGTCAATGAGCGTTTAGGAATAATATGTTATGAAACCGAGAACGGTTCGCATCTTTAGGCGAATTATAATGAGTTCATTTGCTGTGTCAGTTTTTCTTTCCTTAGTGTCACATATTTGCTTTAGGCATAATTATCTCGATCTTTGCACCATTTAAGAGAGCTTTTTCCATGAACCTACTATACAACAGCTTTATATAATAGCTCTATGGCTTTTTCTAACCATGTAAGTAGTAATAACCTTAATGTACTAGAACGTACGTGTACATTAAGCCAATAATAGTTTCTGCTGTGACTTACTTCCTGCATTTAGCCGATATCATATATAGCTCGATTATATTGCTTTTCTTATGCTCAGATATTTGAGCAGCTTAGGGTAATTTCCTCTGCAGTCAGAAGAAGAATGTCAACGGGTTTCTTGACGATGGGGACGTCAGATCCAATAGAACTCGACCGCATCCATGGAGCTATTGCTTACCCTTTGTAGGTCTATGGGTCTATCATGCACTTTCCCAGCAGTGGCTCAAGGGAGAATGAGAAGAAAAGCTCATTTAATGCGGTGGCATTATGGGCTAGGTGTAACTCAATATGGAAGGAAAGGGTATCTGCCAGTTATTCAGAATGCAAGCCGAACAACTACCTTTACCTCAGTCCCAATTTAATATTGTTAGTTATTAGAATATCTGCACTGTATTTAAACAACACAAAAACGCACAGGTGTTATTGACCTTAAATAGGTCAGCTGAATAACCCTCAAATTAATTGGATTAATTTAATCTAATGACAACTTTGTGCACTTGCTTTTTTTGCTTTTTTTTGCTTCTGGATCCCTGCTCTCAGGTCTGATAATTAAATTAAACTTCATTAGTGATCACTTGTTTTCAACGCACGAAGAAATTACAGTTCTAATTAACATTAGATAGAAAATTTCAAAGTTATAATTGATGCAAGGCTTCTCCTATTTAATATAGCTTAGGACTCTTTATATGAAGATCAGTTAGGCTGCTCCACGGAAAAGTAATGCAATAAGCCGAGCCTTGAGACAACAAGACAAGACAAGATACAGTACAGTATGTCAGCGTTTTATTTCCTTCCAGACATTGTTATATTTATTTAATTTATTACATTGTATCTTGGGAATACGAATGCTTTATATATTGGCCAAGTTGCAAGTCCCTTCTGTAAATATAATTGCAATTTGGGTCCAAATGTGCAAAACCCGACCTTTTACTTTCTATGTTTTCCTCATTTACTTTTCTTGGTTACACGCTAGATTTTTATCTGAAACTTACAGCAAGAGATTCTTAATATTTTTTTGCGATATAACAATATTTATAGTTGTTTTCTTCTTTAGCACAAAAAGGAACACCGGCATTGCATTATTATTAATTATTATTTTGCATTAAATAATTAAGTATATTGACCTTTAGGATATTTGCTTTAAAATGTTTAAATCTTGTCAAATATCGGTTTACTCAACATCCAAGTCCACCTAATAATGTGCTTGATTCTCATTTCTTCCATTCTTAATTTGAGTCGTTAACAGGTGACAATACTTCCATGTCTACTGTATACAGAGACGATAAACAGTAGACCACAATACATCTGCTTGCTTTACTTCTTTTTGGTCCATTAACAGAAAGTCTATAGATTTCTCTCAAACTATTGTATCACTTATAAAACATACGCTGACGCCACCAAATATACGTATAAATGACACCAAACACTGACTTCTTATGCTTAACTTTGGGGGAGTTGACATCAATGATAATATACGTTTCTTCACTTTAATTCCTCATTTAAACGACGATGATGCAACCTTGTGTTTTCATTCCCTTGGGATTTAAACCCTTGACGCCACCTCGGCCCCGGACGCCACCGAGTCCTCCTTATCCTCTGACCCGGACGAGTGGAGCAGCCCCTCGCGCTCGCACTCAGCACACCCTGCCGCCGACGCACTACTCGCCGCAGCCGGGGCGGCCAACGGCACCACCTCGCACGAGCTCAGGTCCGTCTTGGACGTGTCCGCGCTGCGCGACAGCCCGTTGATATCGACAATGATATCTCGCCGCGGCACGAATGCCGCGGGTCGGGCGGTTGCCGCGCGGGTGGATGCCGCGGATGTGCGGCGGCAACCGTTGCCAGACTTTGTCGTGAGGATGATCGTGTTGCGTGGGTCGGTGTCGTCCGCGTTCGGGCTGTTGGACCCGTTTGAGTGTTTCGACATCTTGGCGCAGCTGGATCGAGATAATTAAGAGGATGTTATGTGATAATTGAGACATCATAATGTATTGGACAATGCAAAAACACTTGTTGCGAAAGGATGAATGCTATTAACGCCTTATGAATAACTTAGCTTTTCTATTACTCACCGGAACATCTCTGAGCAATCCTTCCTGAACTTTTTGTCCTTGCAAATGTAGATGGCGATGTTCATGGCTGCGTTGATGGCGAGCGCCACGTGGTTCAGGCTGATGACGATCTCCACCCACATGGGGTACGGCTGCTCGTTGCTGCCGTACGTGAAGTGGGTCACGACTTCGTAGCCGACCACAATGATCTGAAATTGGGTTGTAATTCTCTATAATTGCCCGTTCTCAAAATGAAGCTGAAAGGTACTTCCGCCTTTTGATATTGTTTAGCAAGTGCAATGTTAGTGTGTAACGGATTTTTTTTGTAAATGTCACGTATCTTCTTCTTCATGTACCGTCGCTTGGAGGGAAGCTTGACCTTTTGCATGTGAATAGCACTCGTTTTAATTAGAGTTGCAAAGGTTCACTGCCAAATATCTCAACACTGTCTTTCTGTGAGAAGAGCACAGAGCGTGAGCCTAACAAAAGGGCCTGATGCTTGCTAATGTTTCGCCGTTCTCTTTGTCTTAATGTAGTTTTCGTGAGAGATGGAGCAAAACTCTGAGGCGGTTCTTCCTTCTTGGCTACCCAATCGTTGGCAGGCATCCGGCCGGAAAATGGGCTCCCGCACTGTAGCTCCAATGTTTAACTACACTAAGAGTAATAATATCCATAATTAATGTGCCTTTTGACTAGTATTAATCGAGTCTGAATATGTTTACCAAATTTGCCATTTATTTCCTTTACTGTACCCATAGTGTTGCAACAAAAGCAGCAAAAACGGCCTCAGCAATGCAGTAAGCAACAGGAAATCAGTGCAAGAGATAAAGACGATAAATCATGAGGAAACGAACGAGCTTTCGGCCGTTTGCATCGTACAATTATTCACGGTGCATCGGCCAGACTGTATTCACAACTAGCCTCACTATTAACGTATTGACTGTTGGAAATTTACTCAGTGGGAAAATGGGGAAAGGTTCTTGTGCTAATTACGTTCCTCTCCAAACCAGATATACTTGAAGAAAAAAGCCCTCAAGGGATTTCTTCTCTCTTTACCAATCTCTCTCTACATCAAATAGCCCTGCTCTTTGTACTAAGGCTTATTGCTTGGCTGCCTTTAAGACGAATCAAGGGTATTTTGCACTTCCTTTTTTGAGACTTGCTTCATCCGAACTGTACTGCGATCTAACCTAGTTACGGCGTTTTTTGTTTTCTATAAAAGTTTGTCATCAGCGCCCTCATTTGAGGCAGCCTTGCTGTTTACAGGTCTGTTTTGACCAGGAAAAAGGTGCCAATTCAAAGAACAATAATGCCTACCTTGAAGGACTGCGTGATGAAGAACATGATGACGATGGTGACGAGGATCTGGGTGACGGTGAGGTCCCGCTCCTTCTTGTGCTCCTCCTTGTGGTCCACGTCGTGGCTGCTGTTGCCGTTGTTGGCGTGGAACGGGCGGGCGCCGAGGCTCGCCTTGAACTCCTCGCGCTTCTTCAGCGCCTTGTGGATCTGCCAGTTGAGGATGACGAGGGCGACAAAGGGGATGATCACCATCACCGAGCAGTTGGAGGCGAGCATGTAGTACCTGAAATGATCAAATCATATGAGGTTAAGTTCGGCAAGATGATGGTTATACGCAAGGGTGTGTTAGTTATAGTCGGCTTGGTTATACGTACGTGCATGGTGTATATTTAAAGGTTTCTTTCTTCATCGATATATGTAAACCCCACTTTTTACAGATGATGGTTAATTTAGTTATTGCATGTTCTGTAACACTTTCGTTTGGTTTATTTAGAATTGTGCTTTTGTTGCGTAAATGGAATGAGTTTGGGGGTCGGCGTGCAGTGCAAGTGCAGCCTTTGCAAATTATAAATTATCAGATTTTTTGAGGGCCATTTAGCTATGCAGTTTTGTAGTTAAATTGAATTAATGCAGGCAAAGGGGCTTCAAACCAGGGGAAAAATATCACAGTAGCCATGCATTTAAGCCATAAACTTTGTTGTACTGCCAAACTTTTTGTGCACTGTGTTTTTCAAATGCGTGCTTGAAATTGATTTTTCTCCTTCCGCAAAATTCAATCTTATCGGTGGTTCTGTAGAAGCAGTGCAAAGACTTTGGGTGGTTCTCTCTGAAGCTCTCGCTTCAAACGGCTTCATGAAGTAATTTGTCTTCTTTGGTGAGGAAATCTTGATCGAAATTGATAACCTTTCACAGGTTTCTTACTGCAGACACTTTGTCTTTTTCAAAGTTAAGGTTTTAAATTTGCATATTTTCGATTTTTTATTTCCTCTTCAATTTGCAAATATCTTATTAACTTTTCTCTTTATTGTGATTATTTACTGTCTATTAAACCATATTTGTATCCTATTCCAAACCACTGATAAACTTTTATAGTCTCAAATTCAATATTTGATGCATGTGTCTTACCTGATATAATTTGGATTCTGCCTGAGATCTCCCATCGCAATCTCCAAAGGCATGTTTGCCTTGCAATCCGCGGACATGATTTCATCCTCTTCAACGAGACCGTTGCGGAGCTGGAACAGTCAATTATTAACGGTTATTTGTGAGTTTACTAAATTGTATTAATGGCATCAAATAACCTATTTTCCCTTACCTGTGTAAAGTACTCATAACACGGCACACTCAGCCTCCTCGTGGTCTCGTACTCAAAGAACCTGGTCGTGTTGTACGCGAACGAGAAGGCGATGATGCCGATGACGCAGAGCGCGTTCTGGACGCCCTTGTCGCGCGGGGGGACGTGCGGCCAGCAGCAGCTGATGTAGCGCTCAACAGTCACAGCCACGATCGAGTAGACGGAGCCGGTGAGGGCGACCTTTAATGTAAACAATTGATCTCATTCGTCATGTGTGACGCTAATAACATTGGCTGATCGATAAAGCCTTTTTCTGTTATTGCCTTTTCTCATTTAGCTCGTTTTTTTCTAGGCTTATTAACGGTTTAACGATAATTGCACTTCTCTGCTAATTGCACAATTCCCTTGGGCGCCAAGAATGTCAAATGCTTTTAGTGGATTTTGTGCATTTCCTTCTTTCATTACATCCATTGAGTGCCGCCGATAACTCTTTTCCGATATTTGACACATTTTGCATCCATTCTCTTTTGCCTCAAATCAGCGCTAAGTGAGATTGCAACCACCATAAAACATGATTTTAAACTTTCTTTTACTTTCCTCCTCCTTTTCTTGGCTTAACCCCCGTAGAAGGAAAAGGAGCTATGCAACTTTTAAATTCGGTTTTACGTAGTTTTTAAAGCCCTATGATTTGAGCCAAGTGTATCCCCCTCTTTAAAAAAGAATGCATTTCTTCTTCTGTTGCTGCTGCATCTCTCACACAAGGTTAAGGCCCCAGCAGAGGCCTCTGCCCTCTAGCACCAGCAGTGGCTTTATCTTGATGTTCAAAGTTTTTTGTTGTCTACATTGCACAGATTATGAACGAGGGAGGAGGTCGTTTTAAAGCGGAAAGAGCTTTTATCTGCCTTTCCTCATTGTGTGTGGATGATGCAACCTCTGAAACGCCCACAAGAAGGATCTATAAAAGCGGGGCTCAGCTTAAGGTTCATCATCATCCAACAGCTTTGTTCTGGTGACTTTCTTCTTCTATACCTCTTGAGATTGTCTTGACATAACTGTCATAACTATTGACAAAAGGAAGAGAAGAGGGGAAAGTTGAGGAATTCTGGAATACTTCTAGCACATGTAAGATGTGTGTGTAGCTGTCTCACTTTTTAAACAAGGATTCTCGAGCTCTGTTTTGAATGGATGCAAAGGTCAACTTTTTGCCAAGCTAAACCTCAAATGTTGACATGATGTTTGTCAATACAAAAACCACCATTTTGAGCCCATTTATGTGTTTTTGGCAGCTATATTTTAGCAACTTTTTTCCTACCTGAGAGAGCGGCAGCAGAAACGATGGCGAGAGCAACGGGTAGATGCAATCGCTGTAATACTTGTTGAGCATCGGCAGACTGTACGTGAGGAAGTCTGCGATGAGGAAGACAGTGTCAAAGATGACGAGGAGCACGAGCAGCTGGCAGAGGAACGGCTGCAGGTCGAGCTTCCTCTTGAGCAGGATGAAGGCGCTGAGCAGGTTGCCGCAGATGCCGACGGTGGCGATGAGCGCGACGAGCAGGCCCTCGAGGGCGAAGCGGATGATCCAGATCGTGTCCTTGTCGCGGGTGTCGAACATGGAGCTGCTGTTGTACTGGGGCTTCGTCGTGGCTGGAAGAATCATAAGTTGCATTACATTAATATAGTTAGTGCAGGCTCTTGACAACATGATTTCGTACTTCCATCTAATCTGTCGAGAAAGTGAGCTGTAAATGGAATGAGTGTTGTTGTAAAGTGCCCACCGTTGTTGTGTTGCACGTCTCGAGCTCTGGATTAGTTGATCAATCAAGGTTTAAATGGACCGGGAAATGAAAGGACGGTCCGGTGGATAAAAAGATGCTTTCTAATCTGGAGTGTATTTTATAATCCCAGCCGGAGTTCTGACCCTTTTTTGCTGCCTCCGATCGTCAATAAGAAGAAAGTATCTTAATTGACTGTTCCCGGTCCCATGGGGATTATAACAACAGAAGAAAGTTTTCATTCAATTCGTGCGGCAAAAAATAAAGGGAAATCCATTTGAGAGATTGCAAAAAAGCTTTTTTCTTCTTCTAAGAAATAAAAGAACAGGTGATGTGTAGGCCTTGTTTGAGTTTTTTTTGGAGATACGGCGGTCAAGACGTCAGCTAGTTAGCCACAAATGTTCAATCTCGGGTGTTAGCCGACTACTTCTCCTGGTATCCCAAGAGTGCTGCCAATATCGTGAGATCAATTCTACTTTATACCATAGCAACAAGGAGTACGGATTTCACCATTATTTGCAAAGAGATTAATCGTACGTTAAAAAGCTCTTACCGTTCTTTTTCTCTTCTTCTATTGCTTGGAGCTCCTCTCTACTCTCTTCTTCCTCCTCCTCCTCTTCCCCTTCGCTTTCTTTGTCCTCCTCATCATCGCCGTTGGTCCGTTTTCTGATCGAGTGGCGATTGGGGATCGAGTCTGATCCTGTCGAGACAAGATCATCTTCTTCGTCATCGATTAGAGGGCCGATGTTCTCAAGGCTCAGGGCATAGCTGGAAGAACAGAGGAATGTATTCTATACACAGTGGTTTATTGACACAAAACGTGTATTAATCCTATTTATATTGAAATGTATGTATGACTCTTGACTACAGTATTTTCTTCAGGTTAAATATTGTAGGAAACTGCTCTGTCTTACGTCTTGGTTTATTGGTTATTGTAGTTACTGCAGGTTACATAAAGGAGAAAAAGCTTAAAGTAGAGGTTTCCTGGTAAAATAAATGGCCGGAGAATGCAGATTTTCAGTGTCGCATTGGGGCAAGCAAAAACTGGTCACAATGGGCTTTGAGCACAGTTACTATTTATTGAATTTTGGGGGAATAATGTTTTCTCCTCTGAAAGTCCATTGTACATGCGACAAACAGACTGAAAGAAGCAATAACATGGTTTCCTTCTTTTATGCTGGTTCTCCCTCGTAACGCTAGACATACTGCGATTAGAGCATATTGTGACCAGCACACAATAGACTGATCATGCAATGAAAATGCCTTTCGATATTGAAGAAAAACATTCATCTTGCGACAGTCAAGAGATCCGGGTGTATATTTGGTGTAACCTTTTCAATGCAGTTTGTGCTCAATATTATTCTGTTAAACATTGATCTTATCAGCACCAAATATAGGCTTTGAAAGGCTACTTTAAAATAATATTATTCAATATTTTGTCTCCACCTTTTTATATTCCATAATTATTTGTTTGCACTTTCCATTGGCATAGCAAAGAGAAGGAAGGCCTTGATAATGGCCGCAAATGGTTAGGTACACACAGAACAGCGGCGTTTGGAGAGACACTTAGGCAGAACTTTTCTGTATTCAATTGCATGCATAAGTGGCTCAAACATGTATTTGAGAACAGGCCTCAAGTGCGGAAGCCTTTTTCCTGTATAACGTGCTTTACCCATATGATGTGATTATGGAATCCTGTGTCATGTTTTAGTTGCACTTACTCCTTGTATTTCTCCTCAATGGACCTCATTTTCCTCCGATCTCCTCCGTCACCCTGTACAGCCATCGCCATAGATATCAAAAGCAGCAGACACAGCTTCATATTGCACGTCAGTGGTTTACGATTAGATTGACTGATTGCGGTTGGATGATTGACTCAACTGTGTTGTCATCAATTTGTATCGTGTTCGATCCTGAAAATAACAGATCATTATTATGATTATGTCGAGACAGGTTTCTAGACACATAAAAATTTTTCTACTCGACAATGATATTTCTACTGCTCTCGCTTTAGGTGTGGTCGCAAAAAGCCTCTCCTTTTGTCTCCTTCAACCCTTTGTTTTCCGTCGCCACTCCAAAGACCTTTTGGCTCTCTTTCCACCGAATCATTTGTCTTCTTGTCTATATAACTATATATGCACATAGTGGATACACACACACGTGGGTGTATCCTGCCGAGTGAACATTAAACAGTGCATTTATACACAGATCAACAGCATTAATATTTAATGTCAAGGATATAAAGGATATACAGACACAAGGTGTTAATTCAATGTCGAAGCGTTTCAAAGGTTTTAAGATTATATCATTTAATGATGTTATTCTAGTGCATACACACACACACTTGATGCACTTTTGAGCCGTGGAAGTTTTGATACACTCCTCTCCTTCCTACTTGAAGAAAAACTTCTCCTTTCTTTTTGCAGCTGCAGGAGAAGAAACAGGCATGGGAATTTCAGGACTACAATCAGACTAATTTATAAGAATGTACTCAGTGCATATATGCTAATAAAAAATATGCAATGTTGAATATATTTAGTGCTTTTCTTCAATTAAGTAGTCATAAGTAACATAATATTTCATTTACATGCTGGTATCATCATCCTACTTGTTGCTGTTTTCTAAACCACATTTGCATTTATATTTTATACCTTTTTCTCTCACTTTAAATTTTCATGCACCGGTATGAAACTTTATTACCATATTTCCGCCTCTCTTACAAATTTTACGGCCTAAAATGTCATATTTTACTAACAACAAGATGAACATAAACTAGTAGGCTACACTTGTACAAAGTTGCATTCTTAATCGTAACAATTATCACTTCTAATCTCGTGCTCCTGAGCATTTTTGACAGCAGGGGGTACAATACGAGCACGAAAGAAGTTACTGCTCCCATGACATTTATGTGTGTGTCAGAATGAAAGTGACATTTTCTTGCAGGGATTTTCCTTAAACATGACCTATATAAAAGCCTTAAAGTATATCTAGGTTTACAGATATTACAAGGGCATTTCTAAATCCAATAAAACTGGACCTATAAATCTTTGACCAGAAAAGAGAATTTTCTCTGGCCTTTGAACTTTATTCTGATTTTCCTTTTGATATTCAAATACGTTTTCCGGCGGCGTACAAAGGAAGAAAGAGAGGGAGCAGTTCAATTGATTTAAAGTGTGTGCTGGAAAAATAAACAGCCCGGGGATTATCCTCCCCAGCTTATTTTATATCACCATATAAAAATATAAGCATAAAATGGATATGACCGTAAATCTCCCTTCACGCCATGAAATAAACCTTACCTCGATGATGCGTTTATTTGTATTAAAGAGCTGCTGCACTTTCTTTCTTCCCCACCGACGGACGATTGTTGCTTCCTACTCGGCTGCCGGTTCGATTTCGACTGCGCTTTCGAGAAAGGCCGTTTCAGCTACTAAGGGAGAGAGAAAGAGGGGAAGAAGAAGAAGAAGAAGAAGCGCTTGCAGCAGGCCCACGGGAAATGTGGAAAATAAAATTTGTATTTTCCCGCGCTTTTCTCTCTCTCCCTTTGCTTCCTGTGGTTGAAAAGTTACGCCGGAAATTCATTACCAACCTGGTTTCGTGGCATTGACAGATTACATTTTTAGAGTCATCGTTTTTAGTGGAATTTAAACATGAGGTTTGCAACAGCATGTTACTGCTGTACATTCATCTCTATAAATTAGTTGTTAAACAGTAAACGTATTTAATTTTAGTTATACGCTTCAGGACTTACCCTCAAATTGACAAAAACTAACTTTTATACCGTGCAATCCATGACATGCATATAAACTGTGTACCTTTCGGTTGCAAAATGTACCCAAACAAGAGTACTTTTTTCTTACATTATTTGATGTCATGTGTCTATTTCAGAAGAGCCTTATTTTCGGAAAAGTATATACTAAAATACCCGTGTTAAAAAAGCTCAATTATAGTTCCCGTGCAGTGCAAAAAATCTTTTGCGCTAGATTTGTGTAAGTAGCAAACCTTGAGAAACATCCCAGACCTTGCAGGGTTGAAATAGTGTTCTGTAAGCAAAGAACTTCTAGTGTAATTATAATTCTATGGCTGTAAGCCGTCATTGTCACCGCAAGACTTTACACCAGAATTGATGTACAAATACTGCACTGTAACATTGCAAGTACGACTTAAGAAGGAAGCAGACTTCCAAGGGTTGTATCATTCTATTTTGAAACGGTGTTTTTGTTTAGCTTCATTGCTGTTATTTATACTGCACGTGTTGCGTAAAAAGATCGATCTGTATAATTTAATATGTATTTTGGTGTCGCGCTTCCAAGAATTCATTTTAATGCATAAAAAAGACCGTTTTACCTGAGGTCCACTTGGGCATCTGACTATCAAGCAGAACACAAAACTTTGTCTCCGTGAAGTGAACGAAATCTGAGCGTGCGCGTATTTCCCAAAAGGGATTGATTTTAGGAACATGTCTTGTGCAAGGAATTTTATTGCAAATAATGGAGAAAAGTTTAGACTAAACTTTAGAGTGCAGTTGGAAAGTTCTTTCCCTGCATTGATGTACCGAAAAAATAGACTCGACAATTCATTTATTTACTCTCATACGTGTGACATTTTTTTCACTTTTGTAAAAAAAAATATATACTCAACTACTTATCTTTTTTGAGAGCAACCCTTCTTTCGAATATTAAAAAAACTCCCTAAATATATTATTTTTACTTTTTGTGTTCCTTCTTTTCAGTACAAAACTCAAATAAAAAACATCGGAAAACAAAGTTTCTAGCCGAACCAACCATTCAAAACTATGCATAGAATATAGAATGCAGTCAGGAAATTCACTTTAAACATTTTTCAACTGAAAGCAATGGCCGCAGTTTAAAGATAAAAAAGTGTATCAACAAATAGAAAATGCAACGTACATGGCGCGAACTAAGAAAAATTGGTTATTGCATAGAACATGCATGACCAGTTGACCACGGTGAAACTCGAAATCATTGGTATCTAGCTAAGAAATATTCATTTTTTTGTTGATAATCTTCTGTAGTGGTATCCTTAATTGGTTCACACAATCGTGATCCAAATCCGATTTTTATACATAAAATGGATCAGATTAGAGCTAATCGCCAGTCTAAGCGAGAAAAAAGTTTAAAAGGAAACCGGCTTCAGTTTTTAACCCAAATCGTTTCATATACTGTATTACTTTTTGTCTCCGTTAGTCTTAGTAAAATTATATAAACAATCTCTTTGCTTGCTAAATCCATCCTAAAAACAAGTTACACCGACTTATGCTGCTGTCCTACAGATTAGTACTTTATTGGACAGGGTTTAGTGTTTATCCCAGGCAGAGGCGTTTATCTATCATTTAGAAGACTCAAATCAATGCATAGCTATCATACTTCATTCAAAATCTTAATCCTCTTACAAAAGCTTTTCTTTTCACTCAATTATCTTTTGGCCTCCTAAGGAAGATGGTATTTTTTCCTATTTCCTTATTATAACGGAATTGCTGCATCCTCTTGTTTTCTGCTGACTATGGCATAAACATATCTTAGTTGAGAGATAGGGCATGCTTTTGGAACCCCTATCCGTCCACTGTCGTAGAAAGAGCAGCCTGCGCCAACAGCGTAGGTAGAAGGACGCATTCAGTTGCTCAGGCTCAACAACAACTATCGAGGCGACTCATGTGGCCAAAGTACCGAACTAAGGAAAGGGAGACACTGGCATATCTCAGAGAGATTAGTACAGTACTTTCGCCGTGTGTGGCGCTGTTCAGGGCTGAATTCGTCCTTCTACCTACGCCGTTGGCGTAGGCTCCTCTTTCTACGCCACTGTAGTGTCAAAGACATTAGTAACATACAATCGCTTATGACGATACTGTACAATCAGGATGATATGTTAACGAATCACAATATACATTATATTAAATGAGTACAAATTATATTTTAACGAATTACAATATACATTGTTTTAAATGAGAACAAACTTTCAACAAAGTATATTTTAACTGATTTCAGTAATCTGCTTACCTAACAAATATTTGTGTCTTTGGGTTAGTTAGTACTTTACTTTTAGGACCTTACCCTTAATGCTAAGATCACGAATATATTAGTAACAACCTGGCAAATGCTGATTAAGAGAGTACACCTTGTTGGTAGTGCTCCAGTCTTGCTGCAAAGGCACTTTTTAATGAGGAATTAAAAATGAGCATCATCATTAATAATAATCCCCTTCCGAGAAGTACAAAAACTCCTCCTGAGGCTGTTGACGATATTTGTGTTCATTCATGTTATATGCATGTGTTGGGGAAAATAACGAGGTTCTTCAGGGGTTATGTAAACAGCGCCTGGTTTACTTCGAAATTGGATATTGAGTGTCAAAACATGTATCTTACTAGGTCGAAAACAAGATCGCAAAACATTGATCCACAGTCGTATAAAACCCTTTTCATTTCTTTGCCAACATACGATGGAGCGAAGTAGACGACCAAAGTAAAGAACTCTAATCTTGATGAGCCTTCGCAATTTGCTAACATTTAATGAAGGAATTAATACAACCATAAAGGCTTTTCAATCCTACTTTTTCAAACAATGTCACAGTTTGTTACTGAAGGTAACTAATTGAAAATGCTCCGGGATAGCTGTTCATTAATAATCTTTCGGCTTATCTTTCGGCCTAATTAATGCCGCATAAGCACATTTGAAATGCCGTACATGTTTGTAAGCCGATCTGGTTGTTGCAACGTAGTCAAAATTTATCGTGAAGAGACATCACTTCTCAGCTCTCGTGAAACTATTGTCTAAAAAGTTTCAATCTTTTCTATGAATCTTTTAGTGAATGAACATAAAATATAATATTCAACATCCCACGCACGAGCCATCTTTTTATACTCTTTTTTTTCAGGTGTATTCTCTGGGCCAAGAAGCGATCGTGCTGCTGCTTGAGTTCAACCCCGACATCTCGCCCCTGCTCGACTGGGTGGTGGACAAGTGCTTCACTGGGAGCAACCAGGTGGCGGACGGATGCTTCCTGGCACTTGCGACCATATTCTCAACACGGTAAGAATAAATTGACGTTTCTGCAATGCTAATCTGGAATCTGTAAAGTAAAGAAGTAATTACTGTGTGGAAGTAGGCAGCAAAAGGATTTAAATATTCTTGTTATCTTTAACCGAAAATATGCCTACTTATATTTATTGATGGTAGAGAAAGTAGTGACCTTTTCCCTTCCTTGTTTAATGCTACTTCTGTACCATTAAATTGCACATTAAGGTCTTGAATATTGCTCTCATGTTACCCAATGACCAATAATCGTACATAAAAAGCTCTCATGGCTACATGGCTCCCACACACTATTATTGCCGTCTGTAGTATTAAATTGCCAATTCTTTCATTGAAAGTAACAAATTCCATCCTTAGCCTATGCCTAATTTTCCCCTGATTTTTCATCTGTTCCCCACCCGGAAAATTGCATTTTCCCCCGTGATTGTTAGGTGGAAATTTGATCACTGAGTCTGTAACGAGCAGCAAAACCTATTTATTTTTATTGGCGGTGAACG
>LR140877.1:0-14564 GCA_900659605.1 Tisbe holothuriae | reverse complement strand
TTTTTGTGATGTAGTTCGTAACTTGTCCGCCAGGTGGCGCTGCGGTATTTTTCTCCGGTCATTTTTCTTCTTTTTGGCCGGTACTATTGGCGCCCTCTATGAGGCATTCCTTGAAGCCGCGTAATGCGTATGATGCCGCGTAATGCGTATGATGCCGCGTAATGCGTATGATGCCGCGTAATGCGTGTGTGTGAAGGGTGGCTTTTTGGTATAAAAGCATGAGTGGCTAGACCTGCTGGTCCGGCATTGCGGCGCGGGGGGAATCGAACCTACGACCATCACTGTCGCAGGCCGGCGCCTTGGCAATGAGCCACCACGGCCCCCGGAGTTTTGGCAACTATATTTTTTAAACTTTTTCATTAGACTTATTGTAGACAAAAATAATTTTTTTTCATAGAGTATATCTTTTAATTCCTTTAGAAAATAATACATAAACATACATGAACACGGTCGAGATCTCAGGAGGGGTTAAAAATATTTTCGAAAATCCAGGGGTACCCTAAAATCTGAAAAAATTGGGGTACCCTCCCTAACTTGTTGACCCTTTTTATTGCATTTTTGGGTGTTTCAGGCCGGACTGGGCATTTGGTTAAAAAAAAATAAAAAATGTCACTACTTTTTTAGGGGAGGTTGCGTGATTATAGGTCAAAATTTCCTCTTTACTTAGTAAAACTGCAAAACATTTTGGAGGGGGGGGGAGCGAAATTTATCAAAAATCCCAGGGGGGTCAAAATAATTCGCCAGGGGGATCCCCCTCTCCCCCCTGTGTTGATGTATGTACATAAATATCCACTTGGTTAAGGAACTGGGAGCGACTCTGCTCTGGTATTGTCCCTGCCCCCCGAATTTTTAACACTTTAGCACCAAGACCGATCTAAGATTGAATTCCCTTGTGTTTTTTTATTTAAAATACGTGGCTACTACGATGACTTAACTACTTCATGTTCTCCAAGGAGTGTCTCTTTTTACCAATTGGTATTCACGACAGAACAGTATTCTGGCTTAATATTTTTGTCATTGACACTCCGTTGCTGTCTGTACGTGCAGATGTGAATCATGAAACTGTGCCTACCGCCAACCGAGCAGAGCGTAAACACTGACAGCGTATAATTTTGATGCTCCGGGGAACAATTTCCAGCCATTCAAGGACAATGAAGGGCAATCATTCCACGACGGAGTATTGGCAGGATAAAGGAAGCGACATTTTAAGAACAATAGATATATTGACACAAAAATTTATATAAACCGAGGAGCATTATGCAAAATTGTCTTATGCCTTGTGACAATATATTTGTCTGATCCATTTGGCTATGAATATGTTGACTTCATTAAAGGCTAACAAAGAGCGTATCTGTGGATTGCGTGTCATAAAAATGCTCGTATTTCCTCAAGTGTGTTTGCTTGTGAAATATGTGCTACTACAAATACACAAAAAGTCTTCAGCTAGATTTTTGTAAAACAAATTGCAGAAAGCCTTAACGAATGCATAATGTGACTAATCTAGGTCAAAGAAAACTTCCCATTTGCCAATTTGTTGCCAATTTACAGTTGCAACGTTTCATTTCATTGATCAAAATATGGCGCCTTTTTAGCTTTTACAGTAGTAATCAATATAATTTTAGTATAAATGAGCACAAGAGTAAGGGTCTGCATTCAATTATAATTTCTTGCTTTCAGCAAATATTTACACGTATGTATGCAATGTATATAACACACAAAATTGTTCTTAAACAGGATCGATTATAGGTTACACGCATGGAATATATAGCCTGACAATGTAAAAGGCTAGTAAGAAATTAATACTTTTTTTTCGCTGTAAACTGCTCAGATTAGTATTTTCAGGCCAGATATAGAAATGGGTCTTTTTACGTTTGTAAATTTATGTGGAAACATCGAAACTGTGTTGATTGTCATGAAATCAGAAATCTGTTTATGTAAAACAGTTTTATATATGTTATCACATTTCTAAAATAAGAGTTTGATGTTTGGATAAGAACTTAAGAAGGTTTACAATTGTTATTATTATTTTAACCCTACATATATCAAGCAAATGTTCTTTACTGCATAACAAATTCACAGGACAGTAGGATGCCCTATTGCTAAGCAATGGAATACTTTGCTTGGCCTCTTTTTGTATGAATACGCCGCTAGATGGAGCCTCTTAAGTGGAACATAGACATATAAACGACTAAAAGAATGAAATCAGTGCTCTAGTATCCTTTTCTTTTCAGGGACAACAATTTGTTCTAAAGTCGTCAAGCAAATTATTCCATAAGAAGTAAAAAAGCACGTAGGTTAGAAGTATCAAGTCACATTGCTAATCTTGAAAGAAAAGTATAAAGATTTAGTACCCGCCGAGAATAGATTTTCAAAAGACCACATTTACGTACTGTGGCAGACATACGCCAATGTACAGCACAGCATGCGATTTTAAGCTTACTTGGCTGCGGTTTTAAGGCATTTTTGGTCACTAAAACCGCACCTGTGTGAAGTCAAAGTCTGCATTTCCATTTCGTGGCTGTACTACAGCCACAAAACTGCACGACAACGGAAATGCTGTATTACAGCATTTTTAAAAATCCTTTCTCGACGGGTACATTCGTTTGAAGGGTGTTTCCATGACTAAAAATAGTAATAATCTGTTCACACACAGGAAGCTGCGGAATGTAAATGTGGTGTATTTTTTTGTCCATTTGTGCTTACGGTACGGATTTATAGTGCTGCTGTTGATGTCCTTCGACGTTCACTTGCAAAAAGTAACTGCAAATTTCCGCTTCAATGCTTCGCTTTGTTGGGAGGGCGATTAATATACACACCCTCTTTTTGCAGTTTGTGTGCTGCGCGCTCCTCCTCTGAAGAACCAGCAATGCCGCGCCGCGGCTGCGTCAAACACTACAACCCGCGCAATGGTTTTTATTAACTACTTAAATATCACTAACCTGAAACCTACTGAATTTTTTGCCACTAAAATATTAAATTTAATCACATACAATGTAGTTTTAAGAAAAAGTAACATTCCATAGAAATAGAGAATAAAGACCTTTCACCCTATATATCGATTATTCCATCTGGTTGTCAACGTTTACCTACAGAGCCTTGTACAAGGAAACATTTTGGGAAGAATTTTGACATATGGCGTATTCCTTTATCGCAACTCGCAAGAATCCTTTAAGCACCGCATAGGTCTTTCCTCTCGGCCTTGTTCAGTGGCGACAGTCAGAAGTGAGGGCCCGTTCTATTCGTTCTATAGTCGCCAGCAGGCCCGAATTATAGTCGCCAGCTAGCTGCAGGAAAAAATTCAGACTGACGCTCAGAAGAGAGGGAAGACTGAGGCATTTCAGGCAAACTGGTGGCGGCTATAGCCACCAATGCCACAGCTGAATTATTAGAACAACATGCGGAGTGGAATGACCTTTATTTATAGTATTATTGCTCATAGGATTATTGCTTTATCTTATGATATTTCAAATGCGCCAAAAAGCTGCCTCACAAAAATTGTCCATGTGCGGCGTGTGCTATTGCAATGAACCTGAAAAGGTAGTTCCCAGAAATAAATAAAAAGGGATGCATAGCAAATATGTAATATTTTTTTAGTAAAAGTGTTACAGTAGCATTCTTCTAGAATTTATGCCTCATTTTGAGTACTCTGTGTCTGTAAACTCTTGAAGATGGGTTACACCCACATATTGACAGTGCATACCTAGCACACTGCAATACTTTTTTTTCTGAATAAATAATCAGGAATATTATCCTTATGAATAATGACATTCTTTTTTCGACCTTAAGGTCGTCCTATGATGTTTCAGTGGTAAGAATGCAAAAACTGCATGTGAACTGACTTCAACTATCCAAGTACTTCTTTATATGTTCTTATAGAGAACTACTTGAACTAGCTAAAGGAAGCTAATCTTTGATCCAATATCAAGACGTGCATGCTGTTCAAAGGAAACTTTACAAAAAATAAAAATTGAGTCACTTACTCGATATATATTTGAAAATATCTGTCTCGTGTCTATCGATATTGGAAATATACCGATACTTATCGAGTAACCTATATATCGCACATGTTTAATAATTGTTATGGTATTTAATAGTTTTTCCTGGACTAAGAAGAATATCTGGTGCAATCTAGTTCACAACGAGAATAACGGAAATAACTTGCAGCATTCTGTTTTCAGCAAGGCAATATTTTCGGTGCAAATGCTTATTTATGATTGTTAACTTGTTTTATACGATATTTGATTCCAACATTAATTGTCTCCAAAAAGTAAATAATTTCACATTATTCCCTCCGCGCTTTGTTTTAATAAAGCAACACAAGCCCATATATCATGCTTTCGGCCGAGGCTAACTAATAATGTTCTTAGAATAGACCAGTGAAGGTTGGTGACCTAGTTTAGCAAAGAAGAAGCCTGCGAATAAAGTAAAGTAGGGCAATCGATATTTCTCGAAGACGAAGAAGGGACTTTGTGGGAAAGAAGGTTTGTATTTGAAACAGACTTTGCATTATGATTGAAAAACTAGAAAGGGGGAGCTGGTATCAAACTTCTTCTCGCGCAGATTAGAACAACTTAGTGCAGTAAGTTAAAAGATACAATTTTATGGATTTATCGAACCGAATTTGTTAAATCTTTTGTAAACCATGGATGCCTCTAGTAGAAGAATGGAACTTAAAGGATAGACCCAAACAGCAACATGATGCCTGTTTTGTCACTTTTCATAACAGGCATTATAGTAGCCAAATTGCCATCAATCTCCAAAAAGGGTTGAGATAATTGAAAATAGAATTCAAATAATTCATCAGCTGGACCAATTGAACAGATTCTGTGTAGTAAACGTTTCTGTACAAAAGTGACAACATGGTGCCTAGTCTTTAAGGTTTGATGAAGCCTTAAAAGTACATTAAAGAAACTTGTGAGAAACAATATTTCCCAAAGTTGATTTTAATGGAAAATTGTTACTAGGTTGCTCAAATAATTTTTCTGTGCTAACTTTTTATGTAGGTTCCATCCTTCTGTTACTGTCATCCACTAATGAATTGATAATATTAGTAAAAAAGCAATGTTGTCATTCAACTAAATTCATCTAATTTTTCATATGTAGCTAGGAGTACTAGTATCAATGTACGTACAGCATACCGGATAAGAAAAAACCTATGGCACATAGATTGGAATGTAAATGGAAGGTAGTGAGTGGTATTGGGCATCAAGCTTTAGATGAGAGTGAGAAGTACTGAAGTTCTAAAATGTTCATGGACCATAAACAGTTTAGATGGTTGTGTCTGAGGTGTGCTAACGGCATTTAGGGTCAAACTGATTAAAAATCTTAAATACCAAGATGGGATTTGGTAGGTTGCCTTTATACAAACTACCAAAAGGGCCAGATTATATGAGAACACAGGTTTATTCACGGAACACAGCCCGCGCAGTGGCGCTACCAGAGAGGATATATGCGAAAAAGCGACTGTTGCAAAGATATGAAAGGCTGTGTGAGACGACCTTAGGGAAGGAAAGGAGCAAGGAAAGGAGGGTGCGCAAAGTATGAAAAACACGAGAGAGGAAATAATTCAAATTTGATTTCTGCGAACTAACATGGTCATAGCCTTGCAAAAGTGAATACTGAATAGTGAATAATATTTAATAATGTCCCAAATGAGTAAATAATAAATTTAACAATTAAACGTGGCACCGGATTTTTTTAAACGTCACACGATCTCTTGAGGACAAACATAATTATATTTTAGCAAGGCGCACTTAGGACATATATTACTATTTTCCAGTGTGTTTGGGAATCCATACAATTTTAACCTGCTCGTATATTATAGATGGCTCAGCGAGCATAAGAATTTCCCTTGTCATGATCATTTAGAACAGCCAGCACAGCCGAATTCTGGGGAGTGAACTTAACATCGGACCCTACTGCTCCTGAGCCGGCCATTGGCGGTGGCCCCGCCACCGGGCCAGAGGCGTGAGACTCGAGCTTCCACGTGCCCTTCTCCGACATCTCCTGGAGCACTTCATCCGAGTAGCACTGGATCGGGTTGTCGTATTGGTTCACTTCGACCTGGTAGAGAGGCACAGATGTTAAGTTTGTATTTATTTCTAGGTGCCTATATAGCAGGTACACTGTATACTGCCTTCCTCGATTCGCCAAGAATAGAACTTTCCCTCTGACTGTGGCTAGCACTACTACCACCCTTGCTTAATAACATAGCAAAATCCTAGAACTAAGCCATCAACTTGTTAACTCAGCCATGGCATGTTTTGCTATAATATAACGATTTGGGGATAGAAAGGGAGGAGCGTAGAAAGGAACGTGTTTCTTCCTGAGTTTTCTTTGCGTCAAGTCAAGAGGTAGCTTCTCTAAGCCACCGTTAGATGTTGCCCTGAATGTAGTACATAGCACTTGCGCCCTCTAGCAGGCAAATGTTGAAGTTACCCTGCGACTTGACACATTTTCTGTGTCATGACGACTCAGCTAGAAACTCATTCCTTTCTACGTTCCTCTTTATTCTATCATTTGGGGGTCAAAAAGCGTAGCTGAGGAAAAGCTTGGGGCCAAAAGGCGTAGCCGACCAAAAGCGTCAGAAACGGGAAGCGTACGTAGTAAAAAAGCTTTTATGTACATAAAAGCTGCAATACATAGACTGTCAATATACTCCTCATAGAAGATTGCATTATTTTTGTTAAGATACTAATATATAATATGAGCCAATCTCTAGTCAGAACGGAACAAATAATCAGATGGAGGTGACTTGTATATAACATGAATAGTAAAGCATCATTTCATTAATTATCCAACTAGAACAGTTTTCTATCATGCACGTTAATGATGAAATATTACATGTATTATGATGAAATGAACATTATGAATTCGACGTTGGTATGGTAGTTGCTTTTGCACAACAGTTTACTGTCATAAGATTCTATGTGCAGAAGCATTTGTAACCTACATATACGGTAGTGGATAATTAACTGGTTATACATATGTACACGCCCAATATGACTCTTCAGTGGTTTATAAGCATTATTCGGCCAGTTCAGGGAGCACCGCCAAACGGGCAACACATGAATGTAAGATAGCTCAATTTACAGGAAGGCTGCCATAGCATTGTAATCATTCCCCGGATGCTTGACTTGCTACTATGGGCAAAACAAGTAAGCAACAATTCATTGCCCCCTTAAAGACCTTAAGGTTACATCCATGTTCACAAATCATGTGAATAGTAAATGGTAACCTTTACTAAAGTCTTGCACAAAACAGTCCTTAGTATAGGGAAAGGAGAATGTTAGCATGTGGACATGCAGGTACGTCTTTGCTAAAAAATCATATTACATGTCATGCATTACCTTAATATGTTTGTGAAATTACTGCTTTCCTATGAACCAAACTTGAAAATATAATCCTTGAAAATAGCATGCATTGCCTTGATATGTTTATGCTAGGAACAAATTAAAAACACCTCCTTGAAAATGTAAAGTGTTTCCTACCAATTTTTATGAAACCAGGGGCATGTCTAGACATGTATTCTCTTTTTTTATGCTAAAAATAAATCACGTATTTCATGGTGTCACCTTTTTAATTAGCAATATTCAATTGATATGAACAGATGACATCATATTGATCACTACATGCAAATGAAACTGAGTTTTAGGTCTTCTGATGCTTCCACACGTCACATCAGCCCAGTGAACACTAATTTAATTAATGAATGCTAAAGTATATCTTAAGATGTACTATAGTAACTATATACTAGTACATTTTTTTGCTATGCACTGGGTTGGCTCTGGTCTATTTGCTTGTTAATATTAGCCTTGGTTAATGGTTTTTGCTCTTGGTTCATGCACCAGTAACTATAACTGTTGTACATATTAATGTTTCCCTCTATTTTGGACAGGGTCCTAACTCCTCTCAGGTGGCAATGTTAGTTATTAAACTCTATATATAATCTGAGCCATCATTTTGTTACTGGTCTGAATTATGGCAAGTCTGTGGGTGACCGTCATTGTATTAGTTCCATATGAACAATCATGTTGCTACTGTTCATGATATGAGTAATATGAGCCAATGTGAATCAGTTCTCAGTTTTTTAACCATCTGACCCATCATGTCATTTCTGTTCATGACAAGAGTGGATGGAGCCTTTGAGCCATCCCCTGAGATCCAGTTTAAAATGACTTTATTTATGGCTATAACTGCCTCTTTTATAACTTCTATTTGAATGGCTGCATCAGTACAGCTGCCGTTGTATTTGAATATTACCACGGCCTATATACACTACCAATGCCAGTAGATTGTACTGTATATATCAAGTAGGTTGTACTGTATATATCAAGGAGGTTGTATGCACTGTATGCAATGCTTAGTATGACATTTAATTTACTACTACAATATTATATAAGCTTGTAATTCCCCAAAAGCCTTTACAGACTCAAAAGCCTTTTAGTACTCAAGCTTTCTGTATTTGCCGCTTTTGGTCGGCTACGCTTTTTGTATTAGCATTAAATAGACAGTACTTGGTTCCTGGGTAATTGGTCAGTTGGGCTAAAGTGGGTAATGCTCATGTGGGTAATTCTAAAGTGGGTAATCCTGAAGTGGGTAATTCTAAAATGGGTAATTCTAATGTGGGTAATATTATACTGGGTAATTTAAGTGGCTAGCTCAACTTAAAATTAGTTTAACTTGTAAGACTAAATGTTACTTATTTAAGTAAATAAGTTGCTAATAACTATTTAAATAAAGTAATTATGTCTTCCTCATAAATTAACAGGAAAAAAAGAAAAGAAAAAGAAAAAAATAAATGCAGTCTGTTGGGCTTGAACCTGAAACCTTCTGAACATGAAGCCAGTGCTTAGTCCCCACATCTACTTGCTCCACTTGTTAACTAAGGAGCTAAAAGTCCTATTTATAGACTTAAGCGCGCCCGGGGCACAGGGAGGGCAGTAAAGATGGATGTGGTGGGTTAATATTATTACCATGTAAACATGTAACATGTAACAAATTAAAATTACCCACTTTAGGTTTACCCATTTCATTATTACCCACTTAAGGAATACCCACTTTAGGTTTACCCATTTCATAATTACCCACATAAGGATTGCCCACTTTGTAATTACCCAGGAACCAAGTACTGTCTATTTAATGTTATTAACGCTTTTTGGCCCCACGCTTTTGCTCCGCTACGCTTTTTGACCTCCACCCCAATATAACAAGTCTGGAGCAATGGGATGAAGTGCTCCGAACTCTTTGATCACTCTTAGTTTGTCAACTTGGGCTCATTCAAGGTGTCACTGCGTATAGTGTCGCTTGCAGGGAATGTTGCTCTTGGACATTTTTTTAAAAAAATTCTAAGATGTTGCAAATGTTGGTGGTAATGTAGGAGATTAAAACTTCAGTGTTCTATGACTAAAACAGAAAAGATGAACATTCTAGCTAGTAAGATCGACTTCTCATATGATACTCTTCAATATATGAAATAAAGGTTGCAAATTCACCTTTGCATTACTTGAAGTTCTCATTTCCCCTTTTACCTTTGGTTTTCCCACCGTTGTGAATACTCCATCCCTACTTCCCGGAATTCCCTTCTCCATGGCGTCCATCACGTAATTCATGCCCTGGCCGAAGTTGCCATCCACTTTGCTCTTGCCTTTGCCAGAGGGCCAGATCTCTTCGAAATTGGGAACAATGTGATCGCCCCTATTTATGCAGGCAGATAAAAGAAAGGTGGCATTTAATTAAGTGAGAGCTATATTTTTGTTTGTAATACATTACACTTCATTTAGTGAAGGAATTTACCTCATCATTTACATTTATGGATCTAAATATCGCCGCCTACCTCTCCACGGTGAGATTAAGACAATTTCCTGCCTGCCTAATGAGCTTAACGACGGTGGCATGGTCACAATCAAAGACCTCCTGCCCCTGGACGCTGACAAGGAAGTCGTGCACCTGGACCCCGGACTCGGACGCAGGTGAGCCCGTCACCACCTTGCCCACCTGGGGGAAAAAGAGTTTATCGTGTCCGTTACGGCTCGTCAACGTCGTCGTCGTTACCTTGAAGCTCAATCCTTCATCCTTTCCGCCAATAATTCGGAATCCGAACGGCTCATTGCCTTTTCTTGTCAACACCAAGTTGTGAATCTGCTTCATCTTATTTGTCCGCCCCTCGCTGCACTGCACTACACTGGAAGGAGGAGGAGGATAGCAACTCACGGATGGGAGGGCGTCGTTATTTTTCTTCCTCTTCTTCTTATGCAAAGGGCAGGACAACACAACTTTCCTTCTCTCGTCTTTTTGTACGCTCCGTTTTCATTCACATTTATTACGTCATCTGCTCGTATCGATGCACCGCTAAGATCAGGTGGCCAGAACGGACCGTAAGCAAGGTGTTGTCGGTCGAGGATCGAGTCTGTCCGTGAGGAAGAGACATTCCCTGGCAAGGAGGAGACAAGCAAGGCCTAGTCTGAACGGAAAACGTCGGCGGACTCTTTCCAGCATTCATTACATGTATGAAAGAAAGAGAAGAAGAAGAAGCAGACGACAGAAAAGCATCTTGTTATGGGCCTACACGCGGCCTATATGACCTACAGTATATCAAACATAAATGAAATCCAGGAAACAACGGTGTTTAAACAGTTTAATGTTGAGTTATATGGAATTATGTTAAAAATGCTAATATTACATACACCGAAACTTTACATAGGAATGTCAAGCTGGTCACAGTTTCATTATAACTAGTTTATTTATACGTACTATTATAGAGTGTTACGTACATGATTACTGAATGTACGTAGTACTTTTAACTAAGAGTCCGTACACCATTTTTCATGATATCTTTAATAATCCCATTGCCGCCGCGTTGCGCGTTGTTCTTTTTGCAAAGAAAAACACACCCACAAATATATACACTAGTTTGCGTTTCTTACTTATCTTTCCTGCGATATTTATTTAGAACGGAAGTAATGAGTGTTATATATTATTTGTCATGCATGACTTAAATCTCTAATGCTAAATATACACTGTATAATCCCTATGATAAGCCTTTTCTTAACCATATAAGCGGGAACTACGAGAGAATATCGTATTCCTCGATCCAAGTAAGCTTGCGTACTTAAAAAAGTTGTCAATGTGCAAAGGCATTCTAATATATAAGAGGAAGCAGCAGCAGCTATCCGTATATTCAAAAATGGAAAACAACGTAGCTTGCCAACATGTTTAACTCTTAAATATGAGCTTTCTCCTATCTGTACCTCAAAATTACACGGTGTTTTTCAAGTAAGGTAGTTCCCATTTTATGTATTAATTCTTTCTAGAAAATTCCGAAAAGGTGTTTTGACTAATACACTGAAATTGAAATTACAATCTTAAAGTTCAATTAACTTTCCAAACTTGAAAATGATTTCGACCTAAGCCGGCAGGTTTAATTCCAGCGTATTAGTCAAAACTCAAAACACAAAAATGATGCTAGCATAAAAAAATGCACCATTGGGTTTGCAAAATTCTCTCATAACAGACAAAAACTCCACTTTCTAGAAAACCGGCATGTGGTCAAAAACCGACTTTTTGCAAACCGAAGTCGGTTTCGGTTTCGAATATTAAATAAACCGAAATTCGGCTTTCGATTTTCGGCTTTCTACGTCCTTATTAGGACCTCAGAAGTACAACGGTGCGTACGCCTAATAAAATTACATAGTTAAAATCTTGGTTAAAATATTACAAACTGAACCGTAGCATTTTGAACAACACCACTCTGTCTATTGAGGCACTGCTGCTTTTCTTTACCTGATTGCGTTACAGGCCAACTTGGGAGCAGTGTTGGGAGGATGTGACATTCCTACATGGGTCTCGGATATTCTTCTACAAACCCTAGGGAAGAAAGAGAGAGAGAGAGAGAGAGAGAGAGAGAGAGAGAGAGAGTAGAGATAGGGGTAAAAGAGAGGCGGAGACTTCAGGTCATATGCTGGATACTTCAATTCCTTTCAATGTTAGAAGATAGTATGTATTATTGATGGAAATTTTACTATTTTAGGTTATGTCGATGTACTATTGAGAAGAACTACTACTATTTCTGTCTTATTGTGCAAAAAGATTGGGGTACTGGGTACAGAACCGTAATACGGTTTACCCAAGCCCTTGTCAACAAGGAAAGTAGTCATCTCCCAAAAGAGGAGAACGATTGGGCGCCAAAACTAGGGAAGAGGTCAACTGATAAATGATGATACAGCCCATTGATAGCACTATAAGTATATACCATCTTTGTTTATCCCCTTGCGTTTACCATAAAGTATTGGCCTGAAACAGGCCTTAAACGTGTCTTTTGCAAATCCTTATGAAGTCAAAAAATGCAGAGCAGGTTTGGTACTTTTATATGAACAGGGTTTTAATCATAGAACTGGACAAGAGGAAGGGGCGCATTTTTTCGAATAATTTGTTTATTTCTATGGTTTTAATACATAGATAAACTTTATTTTTATGCTTGATTTCATCTAGTAAGAATGAGCATTTTCAAGGTAGGTCCCAAAATGGCCTAGAGAGAGTTTCCACCACTTCAATAAAACTTGTTTCAGCAGGAGTGAGTGAGTCTGGCAATAAACTTTTTGAAGTAAAACTTGTGTCTAACAGTAGAACTATTCATGTGAGATCATTTTTTGACTGCTTTGCAGCATTTATTTGGCCTAAAGGATGTGTTACACCAGAAACAATCTTTAATTATAGACTCCAAAGCAGTAACTTTAATGTTAAGGAGAGCCTAATTGTAAACTTTTTGTAACTAAAATGGCTTTAAAGTGTGTGTAAGATAACTACAGGGTGTCCCGCAATAACTGTAAAAAAGTAAACAGCTATATCTCAGCTTTCAGAGATCCTATGACAAAACTAAAATAGCATATGAAAGAGGAAGGTCTACCATTTTGTTTGATATATTGTAATACAGGATGACTTTTTATTTAGTGGCCAAAATGAGCATACCAATAACAGGGTATTTTGAACCAAAACTGGTATTTCAAATCCTAAAACTGGCAAAACGGTAATTTCATTAGATATTAACATTTATATGGCCCAAAATTAATAGGAAATTGTTTATAACCCCCTTTTCTATCATTTGTGTAACTTTAACGGCTTTAACGGCTTTAACAGCCATTTCAAAAGTTCTGAATTTTAGCCTAGGTAAAAGCTAAATTTATGGTCCTTCCTGTTTGACCCTAAGTAATGACTAGAAAATATACATAAAAATTAAAAACAATTATACCACATAAAATGGTAGACTATCCTCTCTTGAAAGATATGTTTATATTTTTGACAGCTCTTTACAGCAGCCATTTATGAAGTAAATGGTCAAAATTAACCCTTTTTTCCAAAGTCTAAAATGCTAATGTGAGTCTAAAAATTGATAACAATGTTCTGTTCATATAAAAGTACCAAATCTGCCCTGCATTTTTTTTTACTTCATAAGCATTTTGAAAGGGGGAGGCCCCGTGGTGTAGTTGCGTGGTGGCGCAGCGATCGGATCCGATGGTCGCAGGATCGATCCCACGGGATTCATCCGACTCCGCCGCGCGCCTGCTCACTGAAGTGCTTGACTTATGTGTCTGCAGCTGGTGTCTGGCCCAGTACAGTAGGCTGAGTCACAGCTCACTCACTCACCAGCTAAGTAGGCCACAAAGCAGACACATAAGTCCAGCAGAGAAACATAGAGAACTAAGGCATGTGGCGCTCATATACGGCCAATTTATGGAACTAAGTGATATAAGTTAATATTACAGCTCAATGCCTTCAGAGGAGGGGATTGCCCAAAGACCTATATCCTTAGCAGGTCAGTGGAAAGTTAAGTTCAATAGTTCCTTAGTTTGCCGTATAATAGCGCCACGTGCCTACTCTTCGATGTTTCTCTGAGTCCAGTATTACAAAAAGCTGGCGCGCGGCGGAGTCGGATGAAACTTTTCTCTTTATTTTCTCCCATCCCACCCCCCGGCGTCAAAAATTTTGCAACTACCGCGTCACTCACGGGGCTCAGGACAATAGGACAGCGACTCAGCAGGACAAACAACAACGGGCAACATCTGGCGGTCAAGGAGAACATCACCCGATGCCGATAAAGCAGGATAGATCAGGATCCTTAGAAGACCAAAGAAGAAATAATGAAAATTAATGTAATAAATAAAGAAACTAATGATAATGTAATAACATAAAAATGTACGCCACTTATTGTAATGAGAGCCTTATAAATGACCAAGAGTTGTAGAGAAGGAGTAAAACAATAAACAAATATTAAAAAATCATTTTGAAATTGGCACGTTTTATACCAGTTTTGGGCCAATATTTTAGGACACTACAAAAACACCCTGTATATATGTATATAAGGCTAAACTCCGCAAAAGTATGTATTTTAATATAAAATTTTCAACCTGGACCCTTTGAATGCTCTTAATATAGTTTTGGCTGTTTCAGAGGCCTTATTTGTTACTTTTGATAAGATATGATATTTTTTTATTATTCCCGGATTGCCCCTGGCCTAATCCCCGCTACTGTTAGTTTGCGGGTTTCGGTTTATTCCAAGGTACTACCCT
>LR140876.1:0-14558 GCA_900659605.1 Tisbe holothuriae | reverse complement strand
ATTTCCTCTAATATCTATTTTTCCATTGGGTCCCAATTCCTCAAACCGAGAAGGAAGGAGGGGGATCTTCTCTCTCTCTCTCTCTCCACACTATGTGCGAATCCTCTTTCAAAGTGTGAGCAGCAGATCCTTGATGCCCATTTTTCCTCGTCTCATTTTTCTATTGGGATCGGGGCGATCCATCAAAAGCAGGAGAGCTCAGCAGCTCAGAGGACAAAAATATCGAAGGGGGAATTAGAATGGAAAAGGCAGTCAAGGTCATCCGGGTTTTTGTGCTAATTTGAACCATCACGTTAAAAAGAGTGATTTGCCAATTGTGGGAGGAAACTTTTTGGGTCTGGGTAATGGAGAGAGGATTTGATTCATTGCTAATATGACAGCAACTTCGCCCTCTTAATGGATTAACCTCTAAATCTATAGATACACATCTCACAGTTAAACAGTGTAGTCGTTTGACTAGCTTCTACCCTTGCTGCAACTTTTAATTATTTTTACCTAACGAAAGACTTCTTTCCAGCCTTTAAAATTGCAATCCTAGTAACAACAAATAATCATCTAGGAGAGAAAACAAGAAAAGCAATTTTCTCCGGCGATGATTGACAGCTAAAGTCAGGTATCATCGGGCTGAAAACCGCAAGGACGTAGATATGATATTGGACCCAAAGTGTGAGACAAAAGCTTATATAACATATGCCTGTAACTGGACTTTATGGGTACTTAAATGGCATAAATACCTTAGCTTTAAAATGTCACATAGGACCATTAAGGAGTGATAGAAAGTTCAAGCCAAAAGTAGGTCTAGTCTTATTTTTCCCATTTTCTCGGTAGAGAGCTAATGTTTTTCTATCACGCCGATTTCAGTGTAATAATTGTTTCTAAAAGCTAAATATTATTTTCCCAATAGAAGGCATGAAGCAGGAGATCATTTAATCGGCTTTTAACAAGGTCACAATTTATATGCACCACCCTTCTTTAAATACACGAGCATGAATTAAAAGCTGCACATATTTCCAGGTAAACCTGCATGATTAATGACTTTGCCAATAAATAAAAAAAAATCCTTTCAGAATAGGAAGCCAGCGAGGTTGTGTGTGTGTATACCATGCATGCCAGAAGAGAAGCGGAGTGTGGAGGTGAAAAAGGGCTTTCGGGGCCATCTCAGGCTATTATTAGTAGTAGCTACACATATAACAAGACAGGGATGACATTATGGATAAACACAAACCAGTAATAGTCTTATACAAGCAATACTAAAAATTACAATTACTTTGCATGTAAAATGTAATTTGTTACTTTTATAAATTACATCCAAAAAATCAGAAAATATCATTAGAATTACATATTTTATGTAGTGTTAATTGCAATTTTCACTGACAAGAATTACAAATTACAAATACTTTAGCTTGAGAAATGTAATGAATTACAATTACATTTTCCTAAATCCTTAAAAACAGAAATATTGTTACTTTAAAGCATTACTAGTAAGATGTGACTCTTATATGGCATATACAACTATCAGGTTATATAAAAGTAACAAGGCGTCCCTAAATTGTTGTGCTTACGTGTGCAACCTTAAATGGGGCAAAGTTTTTCATCTTTGTAGCACAAGAATTGGTTGCAAAGCTCATAAATTTTCTCTTTTCAAGTACGAAAGAAGAAGAAGATTCGTTTTCACAACAGATGAAGATGGAAACAATGTAGGGTTGCCAGTATGTGTTATTTAACATTGTGTTTTATATTGGATATCAGTGTATATGGCAACCCTGAATAATGAAGTAATAGATGTTTAGTATTCTATGCTTTGGATTTCATTTTATTTAGTTTTGGACAGTTAAAAAAGTTATTAAGCGGTCAAATTGACAATGTTTTCATTTGATTTAGTTTTGGACAGTTAAAAAGTTATTTAGCGGTCAAATTGACAAACTGGCATCCCTATATCTGAAGAATAAGTTATAAAAAGAAGGCAAAATAATTTTGAGGGGAATATAGGCGAGGGCATAAATTTTACGCACACGCTAAAACTTCTCTTATTTTTCAAGATTGAAGAGCCGAAAGTACAATAGGGAATAAAATTAAATCTTAACGACAACTATCTGAATTAGTTAAACAACTGCTTTAACATGTTTAAAGTGTTCTCAAATTTCATGTTCAGCACCCCGTACAAGATATAAAGCACGAAAATATGCAAACGATCAGCGGCAGTCAGCAAGTTTCTCAGCAGACTATCTTGACACAGAAAAAATAGCCGATCGAGGGAGAATAAAAAAAACTTGCGAAAAAGTTTTAGTGGCGATTGGGAGGAGAATTATACAGTACTAATAGAGAATTTCAAAATCATTTTTTCAAAGCCACTGACTATTCTAAAGAAAAGGCGGAAATGTACAGTAGTTATAGATAAAGTACTGGGCTTTAGTTATAGAGTCTATAAAATAATTAATTGGTAGTTTTTCTTAAATAAAGCTGTCATGATTTAGTTCTTTAGAATCGAGTTTCCGCCCTTGCTATCTCTTCTTGTGCGCGTCCGTCCGTCCGGAGTTGCTGAAGGCCGTTTTCAAAACTTAATAGCAAACTTTGGCCATTGAAAGTGGAATTAATAATAGAAACACATATTGTCAATAAAGAAGCGATCGGGTTCAATATCTGTTTGCAATGGCAATCTGCCAAAACATATGTTATTTTACCGAGGTATATTACTTATATGTTTTGAAACAGGGTTGCCGTATAGAAAACTAGAGGAGAAAGATAAAATTAGACGGGTAACTCAGCTGTCCAAGTGACAAGAGTTATCTAGCCAAAATTGTAACTCTTCAGAAGAGCCAACGGAGACTTTTAAGTTTTAACATATGTTTTATGCTCTGTACTGATACTATAAACGTTCATAAGAGGTTAAAGACTCTTCTAACACTTATTTCTAGCTCTTTATAGAATTAGAACATATAGATTTGGCACCTTTTGCTTCTTATCATTTGGACAGCCAAACTTAGGTCAGTAGACTGCAACTTTATGTGTTTTATTACTAGGGGTAATTTCCTCTATTTCTGACCATTTTCATATTGTCAACCCTTACAATCTTACGAGGATGAAAAATGATGAGACTGAATATCAATTTCCTGGCAAAAAATCCCTCTTCATTTCCGCAGGCAGCAGTTTTTTCTGGACTCGTTTGAATGGATGGAAATTTGAGAAAATCCCCTTCAATCGAAGACCATTTCTCTTCACAGTGGGTAGTTGCTGTCCGCCCATAAGGATTACTATCTACAGTGGTCTCTTTTCAGAATTAAGAGTGGAGAATTTAAAATTATATAGACGTTCATCGTTAAATTGCATCAAACTGTTGGGGACTTATATTATTATTATTGAATAAAAAGCTTTAGCAGTATAAAGTACTTCCAAGTGAGACCTGGTATGGGATGGCACCTTGGTCTACAGTCCAACCAAAGGCCCGTTCAGGGCAACACAAAGACCACTGAAAAGAGGACTGCGCACTTCTAAATGTCTAGTACTACCCACGGGAGTGTACCAAAAAAGAAAAGTGCCGTAAAATGGAAAGATTTCATCCTAAGCCATTAAATAAAATGTTTCTGGCTTTGTATGAGCACAACATTCATGGTGTTAAAAGCAGAAAGCAATATCTTTTAAATTAACTAAGTCGTAAATATTTTTCGGTACACTCCTGTAGTGTGCAGTCCTCTTTTCAGTGGCCCTTTGTTGCCCTGAACGGGCCTTTAGTTGGACTGTAGACCAAGGTGCCACTTTTCAGTGCCCCTTGGGCAACATTGCCATGATAATGCTTTTTATCTATGGAGGAGTTGAGCTGACGCTTGGCAGAACAGTATTTAAACTAATGTTAGAGCTGTGTAACAAAACATCCTTACGCCCAGTTAATTTAGAGTAGTTTCGCATTCCAACAGGATGGATACTGAACTAGAGGGACTTGTCAACAACTTTGACAACCAATGTAAACCTTGTGAAATCCAATTCTTTGATAAGCGTTCCTTTGCCAAACATATAAGAGAAGTCCACGGGGATAAAAAGCCGTTCAAGTGCCCTGAATGCAACCTTGCATTTATATATGATTACCTGGTGAATCAACATATTACAGAAGTTCACAAAGACATTGATTTAAAGAAAGTGGTGCATCATTGTTCTATTTGCACTATGGACTTTATTAGTAAGATTAAGTTTAAGACACACATGATTGCAGCTCATGAAGAGAAGAATCCTTTCAAGTGTCCTAAATGTGAAAAGAGATATTCAATGCATGGGAATTTAAAAGTGCATGTAACTATGGTACATGAGAATAGAAGGCCATTTGTATGCAAAACATGTGATAAGAGTTTTCACAATGTCAATAAGCTGAAAAGGCACAGTGATAGTGTTCATGATATGGTGAAAGATAAACAGTGCAATGATTGTGATATGGCATTCTGTCAGCTAAAGGAACTGAAAGAACACATTCTAGCATCTCATGATAAAAATGAACAGTTACATAAGTGTACAATCTGTTTTACAATGTTTTCCTCCGCAGTTGCCGTGAGAGTCCATATTAGAACTATTCATGAAAAGCAAAGACCTTTTCCTTGTCAATTATGCTCATTTAGATTCACTCAAAAGTGTCACCTAAATGTTCATGTTGAAGATGTACATGGCAAAAGGAAAAGGTATATATGTGAACATTGTGAAAAACAGTTTCCTCAAAAGGGTATAATGAAGAAACATGTTGATACAGTGCATAAATATATTAGGCCATATCCATGTGATGTTTGCTCCCGCAGCTGTTTCACAAAACAGCATTTAAAATTGCATCGTTCAGCTGTTCATGAGCTCAAAAAACCTTTTAGATGCAATGAATGCAATAGTGAGTTTGCCTACAAGCAAAGCCTAAATAACCATTATAAAAGACAACACGCTACTGAAAAGCCATTTGAGTGCGAACTCTGCCAGAAAACATGCATATCTACTTTGGAACTATCACAGCATATTGCAAATATCCATGAAAGAAAGAATACAGTTACATGCAAAATTTGTGATCTAAGCTTAAGCACTCAAAGCAGTCTAAGAAGTCACATTAAACTAGTGCATGAAGAACTTCGGCCATGTATATGTCTCATTTGCAACAGGCGCTTCACTACTAATGGGGAATTAAAGAATCACATTGAAGGTGTGCATGAAAAGAAGAAATTGTTCCAGTGCAGTCTTTGCACAACAAGTACGTTAACCAAAGGAAGTCTAAAGAGGCACATTCTTAATGTTCATGAGAAACTTCGACCATTTAAGTGCTTACTTTGCACGTCTGCTTTTGCTAATAGGAGTCACTTGCAGCGTCATAATGAAATACTTCATAAAGAAGTGGAAAACAATTGATTAGTAAATGTGAGTGCTTTCAATAACAACTTGAAATATATATCAACTTATTAAACAAGTATCTTGAACATACTCAATAATGGCCATTAAACATTATACCCAGCTGAGACCTTTTTTTTTCTTTCGAATACAACGGGCTTGATCCAGAAGGATCCATTTTGAACGTTTTTCCAGTTGAATGGATGTGATCAACTTTACAGAATATAAACTTACTTCTCAGAGTACGACATATATGGATAATATTCCAAAGAAAGGTCAGAATCTAAAATAACTGCGTGACATTATCAACTTTCTTGATGATTTTTAAATTGCTTTTTGTAAATGCCACGGAGCTGTTTGCTTTTCTTGGCTATTAATACACTCTTTCATGGAAGAACTTGTTATTTATTGCCGCCAAATATCCCTTAAAGTGAGCGAGACAAAAGGTCAGGTTTCTCGTCAGTCTTAAGAGAAAATTGAACTTTTAAGAGTATAGTTGGTGAAAAACTGATGACAATTAATGCGTTTATTAGGTAGCAATATACAGATAAATTATAACCAATAATTATAATCATTGGTTTAATGCTTATAGGGGTATATTTTATATTTTCCCACTAGGGGTAGAGTGCCATATCTACTCCCAAAATTGAAGCTTCGTGAGAATTTCCAACAAAGCCTGGTCGAGGTCAGTGGAAAAAGAATGAAAGAATATGGGACAAGAAAGAAACTCCCAAACGCATGTACATTATTAAGACATGGCATTTAGCAAGACATATAATGAATATTTAAGTCTCGTTTAATGGATAAAAGTATGTATTACTGTGGAAAAATGTTGCTTTTCTTCCGTGTAACCTTTAAAAATCGGGGGTGGAGTGAGAGAGATCGATCGACCGACAGGAAAAGAGAAGAAAGAAAGGCCAAACATTGGCAGGAAGGAGGAAAGAAAGGCAAAAAATGGCAATCTGCTAAAACAACAAAAATGTGAGAAAGAGTCATATAAGGAAACGTCTTGCTGATACAGGAAAAAGACTAGGTTTGGATAAGTTTTTTTGAATTGAGTGTTTATTGGACTCATATAAAAGTTTTTTAAATTCCAAAAAATATGAACCAAAAATGTACTTATGGCACAATTAGTTGGCGTCCTTACTTTGAATATGCCATTGATAATGCAATGTATGCCTGATTGATGTTGAAGGCTATGATTAAATAACTACTAGAGAATATGATCTCAAAGTATGAGTAAATGGGTCACATATCATATTCCAGCACACGTTGTAGGTGTTACATTCTGCCTATAGCGCATTCACTGGGGACCTCCAATCACTATAGGAATACAAATTAGATTGTATTTTGGCATCCCTGATAGGCTCGCTATGTGTCATACATTTGTAACAAGGCACAGTGGTTTTACTCACTTATAATAATAGGATTTGAGTATGAACCTGGAGAGAAAATATATATTTTCATCTCGATAACCACTGTACTGTGCAAGGGCCCAGCATTATAAATGTATGAATAAACTAAAATAAAATATATTTTGCTCTGAGACCACTGTGCAAGGGCCCAGCATTGGAAATGTATGAAGAGACTGCGGTTGGTATGTGAGCAAAGATATCCCTGACATTCTGGGTGCAAGGTGGAATTATAACAAGGCTGTATGAAATATTCAAAGATAATTTTGGTATGCTGAAGCTCTTTTTATTAAGTATTCATATGAGATTGTGCTTTGAAAGATGGATAATATGATTGCTCCATTCAAGGATTCATTAGAATCACAGAAGGTAAATTCGGTACTTCTGATGATTACTTTATGAATTGTTAATACTTCATACGTCATACTTGTGTTATTGTGTTGTTACCAAGCAATTTAAATATATAACTAGGATATGATTGGCACATTTTTAACAAATATGCAAAAATATATCCTAATAGACCAAACAATGCATTTTAATGGTATTCTTTGTCAAAAATTATATCTGAGAGCTTACATCTGAGTATAAATATAATACTGTCCTACCTAAATTCTCCAGTTTGTAACACGTTCTGTTTAGCGCTCCAGCGTAGAATTCGAGCCCAATGATGGCGAAGATGATGACTGCGAAGAGCAGCAGCAGGGCAATGTTCACCAGAGGGCCGATCGCCTTGCCAATCGAGCTCATCACCACTTGGAGACCTGAAAAATGGAAATATTAATAATAACAAGCTCTTAAATAGCCTTTTTATTTCTAAACATATAAACCTACAGTTCGTAACATTTTGATAAATAGCTAGACTTTTAGCTTCCATTGTTTCACTGGTAAGGCACAAGTTTAGCAATAATGGGGGACAAAACAATCCCTTAATATAAATGCTCCCCTTTCACATACAGATGGTCATTGCTAAAAGTAAAAGGGGAGGAAGGGAGAAGGGATCTTGGAAGAGGAGGAAAAAGGTCACATCTGGCAAAGTTGTGTTGTTCATTTCTCTCTCTCTCTCTCTCTCTCTCTCTCTCCCTGCTCTTATTCCTTCAGAAGCAGAACTTTAGGGACGAAATCATTGACTTCAGTCCTCCCTTCCTTTTACTGCCTACCACCAGTTCCAAAAGGCTTCAACACATGTTCATAGTTGTACCAGTGACAGTACTGGTACAAAAGTAGGACGTTCACATCCAATAATACTGCGAGTCTATTTTATAGAGGGGTCATTGATATGCATATGTATGATGTCTATATCATAGATATCTGTTATAACACCTCCTTATATAAGTTCTATAGCATTTAGTACTGTAGCCCCAACTGTGAGGCCGTGTAAGAGGCCCATTTGGAGCTAGAGCAGAATGAAAAGGGTAGAGAAGGGGCGGCCTATATAGCAGGCTCATTTCTACCCCTCTGCTGCTGCAGTATTCGCCAGTGTACAGAAAGGAAGAAGGGAGCAGCAATAGCGGCGGACTTAATAATAATAGCCCGCTGAAACTGACCTACTTATGGCTGGGGAATAAAAAGAGAGGGTCTGAGTGAACATGTAGAATGAGAAGAAGCCGTTTTGGGTCTATGCCGTCTTAGAGAGCGAATGCAAGGGGAGAATTTTAATTCGACATCAATTCCGGCTCCCTTTTGTGCTAATATTGAACATGGTTCAGGGTCACTGATATCGACAGCTCGATTTAAACACTCTTGTTGTATTAATACATTGGTTCCAATTGGTTTTCTGGCAGCCCTCAGCATTCATTGTTTTAAAATTCACAAAGCGATCGGGTTTTCTTCTTTAAAAAAAGTATAAACTCTGCGTGGTATTAGCCACAGTATGGCCTTTTTGGGTGCAAATATGAGTGTTTCTAAACCAATTTCCATCTAATACTATTATGGCTTCTGCTGTAAAAACTCAGGTGAAGCACCTTTTTCGGATTATGATCGGAAATTTAGCCGGATTACCCCCAAAGACTTTTGAAAAGGGGAAATCCCCCTCTTTCCACGCTAAGCGATAATATTTCTTACATCCTTGGAGAACTTTGGGGAAATAGACCCAGTTTCCAGGGTGAAGAAGAAGAAGAAGAAGTAAACCCATTTGCTGAATATTGAGTTTTGGGGGCAATTTTGGAAAGCCTTACAGTGTATATTGGTGGGGCAACAATTGAAAACAGAATTGGCTTCCGTGGTCGTAATGTTAAACCATTTGGACAAAGTAGTCTACAATATTTTTTTTTGTTCTCAGCCAATATTGCAATGGATATGCATTATACATACATTCACTTTCACTACGTAGAAGTAGTCCATGAGCTTTCAGTGCAGCTTGTTTTCTTTGTACAGCCAAACAATAGAAGTAACACAGTCAGCACATTTGTCTCAATAGTTAATATTCAAATGTAAGCAGGTAAGGAGTATAATCAGTAAAGACCAATATTATAATGTTGTAATAGCTTTTAATAGGTTAAAATGGCCTAAAGCGAATGAATTACCTACGTATTTAACTTTACATAATATTAATACTTAATAGTCTTATTTTTAAACATGTGTTGGAATGACTTCTTTTTTCCACTCCGATAAACCTTGACGACAATGACAGCAAAGAGTTTTCCACATTAGCGCAAGCAAATAAGGGTTCTTTCTTTTTGTCTACTTTTAAAAGGGACGAGGAGGCGAGCATGACTGCGAAAAAAGTTTAAAGATAGGCTCGGTAGTTGGTAGTAGTAGCAGCAGCAGCAGCAGCAGCCACTATCTTTGAAGAGTATCAGCTTCTTGAGGGGAGAAGAGAAGGGAGTAGATCTGCTATGGGGACCCTAATCAATAAGATTGCAAACTGTTAATGCAGTTAAAGTGCCAATATATATCTTAATGTTTATGCTATATATCCACTGATTAAATGGTAGTAAATGTGCTAATATAAGAATCAAGTCCCTTGGTCTTTTTTGCCCTTCTTGTCTCCAGACGGCTTCTACCACTTTTTGCTGCCCAAACTTTTCCTCCTCTTCGTTGGAAAGTGTTGCAATACTATCTCATCTGGTCATCTTAAACCGTCAAGGGATGCCAGTTTGGTACGTTTACATCCTAAAACTGAGTTTTAAATCACCGGCAGAGGCGCGTTTTTATATGCCTTAATTTTAAAAGATTGCTAGCGTATTCACAGCTGAAGGGCAGAGGTAACACAAAAATTATAACCTCAAAAATGTCATTAAGTAAAGTATATTTAACTGCAACTCTCACAGAATGGCATCCCTGATCCATATTTAGTACCGCAGCCTCCCAACCCATCTTTTACTCCTGCTGTACTATCACTGCTCAAAATCGTTTAGTGAGCAAATGAGGAGGGAGATGTTTTACAAACTCTGCTCAGGATAACCAAATTACTTGCTCACTATCTGTACTGATGAAGGTACACTAATTATGGCATTGTAGACCGTGTAGACGTATTCTTTCCTTGAGAAATACTAATTGAATGCTAGTAGTAGTAACTGCTTGACTTTCTGGCACCCAGCTCAGCATTTAATCCATAACCCTTGTTGTATCACAAACTGAGAGATAAAAGTCTTTAGCCCCAAACAGGTAAATCTCCCCCTTTTAACTTGGTTTTTGTTCTTGTCCGAAAGTTTTTTCCGTTCTTCCTTTTTTTCTTTTGAGAGGGGCCCGATAAATCTTTTTCTGCAGTGGGATGCCGGCACCTTTAACTGAGTCGGGACTACAGGACAAAAACAAATAGTTCACAGTGGTCTGGCATTGGATTTTAAATAAAATTATTCACAATGGGAACTACTTATACTTGTCTCTCTAATAATAATGGATTATTACTCTTGTAAACATTTCCTATGAACCTAGTGTGTAGTTAGTATTTTAATTCACATTGTTACATCTTTAAGACATTATGTTATTACAATATGTTATTAATGTTGAGATGAATACTATGTTTACTTAAATAATGACAATATTTCCTGAAGGACTTGCAATGATTTTGTGCCTTCTAGTTTCCCTTGGGTTTTGTTGATGCAGTTTCTGCTACAGCAAAAGGAAACTTATATCCCAGGCAGAGACAATGGACCTAAAGTCGGTTTATTATCCCAGAGCTGCTGCTGCATGATACCACTTACATTTACACATTAACCCTGATTTTATGCTTTCCTTTTCAAGCATTGAAAGCAAAGGATAAGAACCAAACTTGGGAGAGAGCGAGTCAGACAGTTTTAGACACTTCATAGTGCACGCTTCAGAGAACATTTAAAAAAGAATATAAAATACAAAACATAGCCATGCGTTCTCAAGCTTTATTATGGCATTTTTGCATTACATATTTTCTACAGATACAGAGCTGAGCAATGTTCGAACTAATTTGAATGGCTCTCCGTATTGAGGTCTGCAGCAATTATTTTCCTCTCCGCCACATTTAAGAGACGTTCAGCAGTTTGAGCATTTATCTCTCTCTCTCTCTCTCTCTCTCTCTCTCTCTCTCTCCTTCTCCCTCCACTCTTGCAGCAACCCCTTGCTCATTTTGACGCATTGGCCCCCTTTTCCATACCTTTCTCCGAATAAGGAGAAACTTACTTTCCCCTGGCCTACTCTTACCCCTCGAATACACGAGCCCATTGTTGTGTATTATCAAGAACGCCTAGTCTGGTAGTAGAGTTGGCGTAAAAGCATTCAATGTATCGCATGGGAGACATAGAAAGAGCTGAAAGGGGATTCCCCCCCTTTTGCGCTCACAAACTATTTCCCTGAGTTGGGTGAGCGGGAATAAGCACTGCTGTACTACTAACAGGGTTGCCATAATGTTTTAGTGACACAGTAGTATACAGTATTACTGTAGTAATCAAGTGTTCATTTTACATTTTATATTGGACTATACTCTGATAGAACGGCAAAAATGTCATTAAAATTTATCCTGTTAAGACGGTTACAATATGCAAATCCGAATAATATGAATATTTTTTTCCAAACTGTGTCAGCCCTAAATCCTATTGTAACGATGTCGGGTCTTCTTTTTCTTGGGATGAATTTCCTTCTTCCCATTCTTTTATGTTGGCGACGAGTGGCGAAAAAGTTTCCTTTGCTGCACATGGAATAAGAAGAAGAGGAGGAAAAGTTGAGCCAACGGCGTAGTGAGTAGTAAGCAATATAAATGTCTCTTCATGCCAACTGTAGGCAAAGGGAGAATGCTACTACTACTGGAATAGGGATGATTTTGAAGAGACAAGTAGTATTTGATCTATTGAAGGGAGAATGCTACTCGTATTATTAGAATTCAACCTCGCCCAGCAAACTCTACTAGACTTGTAAGTGTTAAAAGGAATTTAAGACTTTTAACTTGGCATCCCTTTTCAGTGGTTGTTGGCTCCAGTAGAAAAGTAGTTCATGTGCAGCTCATGCAAATACTGGGAAAAAAGAGAGAGAAAAAACGAGAGAAAAGAAAGAAAAAAGCCTCAGAATAAAAAAAAGCTCATTGACGCTACTTTGTATGAAAACTTCTTCTCCTCCTCCTCCTCGCTCCTGAATCCCAAAGAAGACAAAAGCTAGGGTTTCATTGTCTTCAGGAAGGCATGATTCAGGGTTGACACTTTGTTAGCAGTCTGTGTAACGAAAGCTAGTATGAAATGGCATCCCTTGAATAAAGTCATATCACGTTACCCACTGCCATTTGTAGGCCGGCTTGTGTCACAAAAAGAGTACAACAACCTTTTTGATGTGCAATTAGTGATGTTTGTTTATTAATGGCGACCCTGAGTGTATCCTGTTTCTCTCTTTTCATTGCAACCATTGCATGAGCACAATGAGAGGGGGAAATAATAATAAAAGCATCTCTGTGGGGAGAATATGCAGCAGGGATCCCTTGTGGCAGCTCATTAATGCTCTTAATTAACTGCATTTTGAGCAATCATTTGGCGAACTGGCAGCCCTGAAATGTGTGTATGCATTCCAGTCTCGTCTATGTATTTCCTTGCTGTTATTATGTAGCCATGCTTTTATAATAATACAGCAGCGCGATCTTTTCAGAAAACACAAAGAATCATTTGCCAAGCTGGAAAAGAAGCGCTTCCTTTGTGAAAAATAGCGGAAGAAGAAGAAAATAATAAAAGAAAAATGCCTCTCTCACATTAGAATTCTGAGGGCGAAAATTTTAAGTAAAGAAAGGGAGGCCTTTTTGACGGCTTCGTTGGAGCTAGGGATGACTATTTGTTGTTCATTACAACTGAGATCCTAATGGATGAACCATTTTGCTATTAACTGCCCATAGGATACAAAAAGAACATTAATGGGCAATTTAAATTACGTAATTATAACAAATACAAACAGGTAACCCTTGTCATGTCAGAGCCTGAAGAAAAGTCTTGCGAAAATGTAGATTAGTAGTTTCCCATGAGAGTGAAAATAATTTAAGGATTGAGGAAAACGAAGCACACGACTTTTCTCATTTCTCAGTATAACTTAAAGATACGTGTAGAAGCTAAGGCTTACAGGCTCATTGAAATAGGACAAAAATAAATATATAACTTAAACCTCCGTGTACAGGCTTCTTGATAGAAGCTAGCTACGTGCCGACATGCATATGAAGAGTGTTCAATGAAAGAACTTTCCTTCAATAATTTAACCTTGATTAAGCTATAAACAATACTTACACCACTTTCATATTTTACAATACTAACACAATTTTCATATTTTTCTCTTGTACAACCTTAAAATAAATATGAGCATCCTAAAAATTCTTTGTAACGGTATCAAGAGGTTCAATCTCTACATACTACATACTACAAATAACACTTTCCTCTTCTCCTGAATAATTCCCGATCCCGTGATTGTTATCGCTCGATTAAACTTTCTTCACCTTCAGCGCCCGCCACTCACTCACTCCTCACTCAAGAAGTTGAAGTGGATCTATTCCGACAGCTGTATGTCATTAGAACAACGTTTTAGGGGCCATGTGTAAGTCTGGGATACAATCAGAAAGGTTTGTACTCAAAGCAGGGTTGCCACTTAACAATATGGAACTAAACGTACGCTTTAATATGAGTCAAACTGGCAACCCTGTGACAGTCTGAAAGGGTATAATGATGCTATACGATTATCATGTAAGTGAGAGTAGTAACTCTGATCTGGTCAGCTGACTTCTTGTTTCAACATCCTGGACTTGTTCCATAAAATAATACTTCCCCCTCCACTCAACGCAGCTATTATTAGAGCTAGCTTTGAAAAATTGGCGCCTTCTTGTGTGTTTTCATGCACTAGGAATAATAATATAAAATAGCGGCCCGCAGGCGAGGAGGGGAGAAAACCAAACAAAACAGTGATGGAATGATGATGCAAAGAAAGCCAATATAACACCATAGTGGAATATATAATAAGTTCATGTTTTGAACCCAGTGTGCCGCTCTTTCAATAGGGCTTCTTCTTCTTCTTGTCGGCGGGGCCATCATTTGTTTTCTTACAACTATTACTGAAAAAAATGGAAAAGGGAGAAAATCCCACTCTCGCTTTTTGCCATCTTATGGCCTTTAAAAATATTTTTGAGGTCTCTTTCTCTTTCTACTCACTCACTGGGAGCCGGAGAGACCTTCTACGAAAACGATCTTGAGCTTACTGTGCTAAAGCATTGTAATATAGCAAAACATGTTTAATACAGATTAACTTTAAATACTTTAAGTTATGTACACACCCCTAGGGATATGTCAGACTTAGGAAGCTTTTTTTAATATTTGCTATGCATCCCTTTTTATATATTTTAGGGTACTACCTTTTCAGGTTCATTGCAATAGCACG
>LR140875.1:0-14559 GCA_900659605.1 Tisbe holothuriae | reverse complement strand
GTTGTCCATTAGCGCCGTCGTCCAGTAGATGAGGTACGTGTTGGACGAGTTGGCGGGGCCGAGAGGGCTGGAATATCGGAAAAGGGATACTTTTATTAGATAGCCGAGTACATACTGCAATATTGGGAATATATGTAATATAATCACTTTGTTTGAAGTTAACGTAAAGGTTAGGAAAAAGTGAGACTCTCTAAAAAATTCGTTAACAAGTGTTATGTATTACACAGTATTTTTAACATTCCCGGAAATATCGGAAGTTGAAGTATTTAAAAATGCAACTTTCTTGCGACACTTTGCGCTAGTTTGTCGCTATTTTTCCTGCCATATTCAAGTAAACCTATTTTATTAACGGTACAGTTTTGTTCAGGGCATGCAGATACGAACAGTATTGGTATTCAAGAGCTGTCTCCATTCTTCCAGTGTTGGCGCATTCGTTTTGTGAGTCACAAAGATCAAAGCATCAAACAAAAAGTTGACAAAAAGTTGCGGAAAGGCAGTCTTCGAAAGGTTCAAAGCATATTATCTGCATACTGTAGTCTCTGCCGTCTCACGACCGGGGTTAAAATGTCTGAAGATTTTGCTAAAAGTTTTGTGACTAGAATATGGAAAAATGGATTGAAGTTTTCCCCAAAGAAAATAGAAGCTTTTTTGCATAATGTGGTTTTGTTAATGCTAAAAGTGGGAAGTATAAGATGAAGCTGAGAGCTTTTTTAAGTTTTGACTTCTATAATTTGCATTAAACTGAATGCTAAAAATATTTTTTTTTTTTGGGGGGGGGATAAAAATACCGCAATGATGAGACTTCGACATTTTGTCGATTCATTATTATTTTAATTGATTCTAATAAATTACTGCTGGCACTCTTTTAAGCAGACTACTATTTTTTTCAGAGCTATAATGCACTGTGGGTTAGCAGTTGTATTTCAATATCTTGAGTTTTTTTTTAATTTTGATCAATTGAGTATAAACAGTTTCAATACTTTATCATGTAATTGTTTTTAAAGTCCACATGCACATATTTTGCCTCCATACTATGCAGTTTATGTTATCTTATCATCCCGTAAGACCAAAGAAGTTACTAATCCCCGTAGTTTGCTCAGTGCTCTTATGTGCTCATGAAGCATAAAAATGCGCACTGCTGACACCGAAACTTTTTCCTCATATCAGACTAACTTTTCCAACGTGGGGCTTGACAGTCTGCGATCCGATATTTCCTTCTAGGGCCAAAACTTTGTACGGATATATTGCATTTTTCTCTGACAATTTAAGAAGTTTCTATTTTAGTTCATTTTTATGATATATTGCATTTTAACACCTCTGTCTCGCCAAAATAGTTCAGTACACACACCAAAGGTGGCTTGTGTAGACATGAAAATGTAATAAGAAAACTTCTCTTGCTCTTATATTCTTTTGGTATATGAGTAAAATAATACTCTGAAAAAACTTTTCTGTCACGTAGCAGGTAAAAAGCTCAGTTTCAGCAAGACTCTAGGGATGGTTTCACAAAAGTGGAATATAACGGAATATAATATACGGGTACAATTGCCCCCCTGGGTAGCCTTCGTATTATGTGTTTCTTGCAATTTAAAAACATGACAGACAGAAAGCTGAAGTTTCAATTGCTTTCTACTGAACGTGCCCTGCAATTTCGCAATTTCTTGGAATTTTTAACGACCCTTTCACCGATTCTCTGCTATGGATACCATTCAATAAAGTGTACCACACGGAGATTGAAGTGAAAATTAATAGCGAGTTAGTGAAAATAACAGCCAGTTTTCTCACAAAAAAATTCTTAGGGCCATTGCGGCATTTTCCTCCGCGAAATGACTAAGCATGCAATTGCTCACGCGTCTTTGACATGTGGTTTGCTAGACTGAGTTGTCTAAAAATCCTCCCGGTGACTCAGCAGAGATTCTAGATTTCACATTTAGTCTCCGCAAGGATGTTTGATGAATATTTTTCTTTCCTCCAAGAGTATCCCTGCTAGTATTCAGAGAAGAGTATTCCTGCTAGAGACTTTGCCACTAAAATAAAATCTCAAGTGATGTCCTTTCATTTGGTGTATCCGTAGTTTTTGCAGATGATTCATGACTTTCAAATGTGGGTACGGTATACCCCAGTCTGAAACTCAACAACAACCTGCATTGAACATACAAATGTAGATATACAAGTGAAAACACCACATTTATTTAATGTTTCTCAAGCCCACCTCTCAAGAACCTTTTATTGTTTTTGTTTTCCTTCTTTGAGCAAAGAGAAGTTACTAATATCCGTATTATGAACAGCTAAAATGCCGTATTTTATCCAAGTTTACTTAGTACTCTCATGTGATCATGAAGCATAAAATCTGCATTGCTGACATTGAAACTTCCTCAGATCAGCCCAACTTTTCCAACCGTGACAGTTTGAGATCCGATATTTATTCTTAGGTCTGGGAGGAAAAACTTTATATGGATATATTACATTTTTCTTTTACAATTTTTTATAGGTTCTCATGAGTTAAAATTTTCTACTTTACATTGTTTATACTGTATTGTATATGCATGATGTATTGCGGTTCTGGCACGAAAGAACAACAAGAAAAAAACCGGGCGCTCGCGCTCACCCGGCGGATTTTTGAAGCAATCAACGTATGTGTCTGCTCAGCTGCCTAGCTTGCTGGTGAGTGAGTGGACGAGACTCAGCCCTACAGTACAGGCCCAGACCTGATATTCCTTTTCTCAGGCCCAGACACATACGTCCAGAATTTCAGCAGAAATCCGCGCAGAGGGAGATGACTCAGTCTTTTCTTGTTGTTCTTTCTTCGGACTAATCAGTGAAAAGGGGACAATTTGCAATTTGCTGCAGCACGAGAGCCAAAGAGATGAAGGAGAATTGAGGCATGACACAGTGGGTACGAATGGGAATAATATAAGTTAGATATAACGGAGATATTGAGTTTGAAGATATGATTGAAGCTGTGTCCAAACCACAGTGCACCTCATTTGAGCCGCTGTAATAATGTTTCATTACGTCGTCAGGAAGCCGAGGTAAAAAACCGTCCAGTCATTCATTGTCATTGTCTCTCTCTATTTAGGCTGATTTGTTTCAAGGTGTCACAAGGAGGAAATCGCTTAATTAACCGGAATGGTTTCATTATCATGAGATATCACAGAAAACGAAGTTGATGAAGTACAGATTTGACCCTTTGTATGCGTTAAACTTTCCTCTGTTTACCGTCAAAAGGTTTTAAAAAGTCAAAACCATGCGTGAAAGAGTTTATTCAGTTCTGGCGCGTTTTTGAGTGACCATTATTTCCGCAAAGGAGGAGAAAAGAACTGGAAAAGAAACAATCACGCTATTTTGTTACAATGACAGGGCTGCCATTTACTAATGGAGATATTAAACAATAAACATTCATTATTGCCTAATTGTCTTGAGCAATATGGAAAAATTGTCTTAAATTATCTGCCAATGATTGGGATTATACAATTACTTACTTTATTATTAACTAATGTCAGTAACCCTTTCTTGCCTGCAGACCACTTTCTTTATTTTTAGACCCCGAAACGTGATCGCATTGACCTCAAAAGCGCACTCTGTGCACCTCCCTGCGGTGAGCTTCGGACGACGACGACGTCAAATGGTCGTGAAATGAGCGTGGCTTATTTGTACTCGTGCCTTGCTTGTAAAAGAAACCCCAGCTTACGCAGTACCACTTATATTCAAGCTCATTGCAGCCCTTTCTTTCAAGAGCGGAAGACGCGTAAAGACAATAATAATAACAATAATAACGGGTTTGGTGTATCCTCCCAATGTGCTCGCAATTTCTTTAAAGGTCTCTTGTCTTCCTCCTCCTCCTCCAATTTTCCCAGTTCATGATCCCAAATTGCTGCTGGCACCAAAACACGATTCTTCACCTTGAGAAGAAGAAGAAGAAGAAATCTTAGTAAGAGGGGAACTATGGCAGAAGAAAATGCCACCTCGTCTTGGCATTAAAATATCGACAAAAAAGAGGCAAATCATTGTCAAGGGGAAAACAAATGAAGCTTTTGGTGACTTATGCTCAAGAACTTTTTGCCGGTTTGACGTCTTTGCGGTCGACTTGTGTGTACCAAAGGCAAAATATGTTAAAGAAGAGGAAGAAGAAGAAGCCCCAAAGAAAATTTCTCAATCATGGCCGCGCGCGTTTTCTGCTGCTGCTTGCAACCCCAAAAAGCGGAAATCGTAGCCTCGAACTTTTGTCGGATTTTTTGTTCTTTCATTCTCTTATTCTGCCCCGCAGCTAGCAGCGAATGGCTTTTAATAACGATAATCGTCGGAAAGAAGAATGAAAGGAAGAAGAAGAAGAAGTTTTTGGGCGGCGAGACAACTTTGACTTTTGAATGAATTACATTTTCATCATTATATTAAAGCTGGGCTTCCATCACATGTCACGTTAGGGTTGCCACTTTGTTAAACAACGCCATGAACGAGGCTATACCAAATCGTTTCTTGGCATCTAATTAGCCTCAATCTGGCATCCCCGCAGTCGCATCTTCTTTTAATACCGTTTTGGCCTCATCATCCTATCCCGATTTAGACTCAAGTTGAGCAATATCGGAAGGGAGGCCTGCTGCACAGTAGTTTTATATGTTTCAAACCTTTTGGGGAATGTCGATTGCAGGCTAATATCACTGCCAAGGAAACTCATTTCCATTCATTTCCTTTAAAAGTCACTTTTAAAAGGATCTACATAGAACATGGAACCGGTCCTTTCTACTGCAGTGACAGCTCCTTTAAAATCCTTTGTAGGATGTTATTATTGTTGAATCCCTTTGGACTGCTTCCAAAATCTGAAGGATGCAAAGGAGTCGGCGGCAGCACGCCCTCGTTTATAGGGTCAAGAAATTTACTATTCACTAAGAGGTAACCACTTAATAGAGGAAGTCAAAGTGTAATAATGTATTCCCTAGCATGTATTTAAAACTGTGTTTTGCTGACTACGATATTTGTCTGAAGGAAGAAGAAAAAGTTGTTTGTCCTCCTTAAGAGAGAGAGAGAGATCCTGTCCTGCTGAGTCCTACACACAGCTGTGACAAAGTAGGTTTGCTCTGTAACATTGGTGGTGACCCTCAAATCTAAGAAAGAAAGACATTCCGGAATCTGCGAAAACTAAACCCAATCTGTGCCAAAACAGACATCCGCGCGTTAATCGACTGCTGCTCAAAATGTCTTGCACAATGTCTAGGAAAACATTTCAAGTGTCCTTTTTCGTCGTCGCCAACTGGGGGTCATAAAAATACCAAAGGGAGTCCCTTCCACGGGATAATAGCTTCAAAAGAGACCATTTCAAGACTCACTTTTTGTGTTAATGGACGAATATACTTTAGAATGCTGAAGCATCTTGACCCCTATGTATTGAACCGATGAAAGAGGATATTTTTGCACCATTCAGCATCTTTCGTCATAAAAAAGGGTTTTGTCCGCTCGAGGCTAAAAGTTTCATCTTCGTCGTCGTGGGGCGTAAATCACACCATAGGATATTATTATAATGAGCTTGAGAGAGAGAGAGAGAGAGAGAGACCTGACCCATCTATCGATAGGTGTCCCTCTAGCAAAATTGATGCTAGCTCCACATGCAAATTTCCCGACCACGTAACAAGCTCGGCTATAAATAAGCCAAATGTATCGCATACTTGGCACTCAGCCTCATTCTTTCTCTCTCTCACCCCATCGGGTCAGCGTATATTATAACACGTGTGTTATCTTCTTAAAAATACGTGCAGAAATATACGCATTGCACCTATGCGATGACGCATAACCGACGCTGTGCGTATAAAAGTCGCTTTTTGCGGCCACCAGAATTTCTCGTCCGTCGTGCACGCCGAAGAAGGAAAAAGTGAACCGGCTTTTGAAAGGGCGACGCAAAATACAGACATGAGTGGAGGGAATCATGTATACAACCAGGTATACGTGGACACCGTACACATCACTCTTTCTCTACATAATATGCGTGTTATAACGCTTGCATTCGTCTATGCCCCGGTCTCCCTTCAAGAGGCTTTTTCGGACCCTCGTGCGCGCTTCACAATTGCCGGTTCCTAAAGTAATAGCACGCTCGATTTCATTCAGTCCTTCTTGTGTATCGAACGTCTACATTCCGTCGTGAAAAGTATCACAGATTGACAGAGTGAATATAACGTTAATTAGGTGTTATTGCGCTTAAGACAAGATGTTGACAGTTAGACTTTGTACGTCAGTGGACAGATTAATTGTGTGATTTTGTGTCGCTTTCCCACAAACTGATGCTAACGGACAAGAAGAGATTCTTCATCTTATTGCAAGAGTACAATTTGTGTGTTTTCTCCTTCTAAGGCCGACGTGTGCATCAATCAGGACAGCGAGCCAACATTCGCAGAAGAGGAAAGAAAGAAAGGGATATTTTGTAGATTCAAAGGTGAGAAACATTCATAAAAAGAGGTAAAAGTTCAGAGTCCGGTTTGTAAAATAAGTTGGTGATCATGTAAAGGGTTATTTAGGCTGTTGTAAGTCGTCTCAAATCAGACAATAAAACCACTGTGGGAGTAACAGTAGACAAAACACTCCCTCACGCAACTTGACGAACACATTTTCCTAATATTTCTGTTGTATGCATAAACGACGTCATTTCTTGACCTCGCTATGATTTGATATTATCATTCATCCTTCGATGTTCTTCGTCTTCTTCTTCGTCGTCTGCATATACACGATATTAACGAAAATCGGTTACATGGCATATGTTACCAGCTGTGGTTATAACGAAATAGAGGCCTTCTTATGCATTTTACATACACTTCCTGCTGAGCGCCGTTTGTTTATAATAAAAAGTGTAGTTCAAGCTCCGTGACCGAGAAATTAGAGCATGGCTGATTATGATTGGGCTGAAGAAAAAAAGTCTTCACGGAGGTTGAATTTTGGCAACAACTCTAAATGGATCGTAGTACGAATGCCGAGTTTTCTAAATAGTTTTACTTTCTTCGATTTCAATTTACCAACAGACTTTGGAAACCAATACTGCCGATGGCAGCAGATGGAATTGAAAACCATGTCAGATTTCCTCAGTTAAATACGCTGCACACTGGGTTTCTTACTTAACTGCATGGTCAGAAACCCTGCTGAAAAGAAGATAAAATGGTGTAATAGAGCCTCTAAACCATTGTGCAGAGCTGTGAAAATTTTGTAAATAGCAGTTCTTTTCACGCCTATTTTGTCCCATTCTTGGATTAATTTACACTTCCGTTGTGTGTGGACTTTTGTTTCATTAGAGGATATTTTTAGATCCAACTCAGATTGTTATTAATATACGGAGAGAGAAGTGCGTGTCGGGTTTTATGAAGGGAACACACCCTGTTTATCTTCAGAAAACAGACAAGGGAGAGAAAACACTCATTTTCACAGACAGGGTGCTTTTTTAACACGGAATTCCAACGATATTGTCTATATTGCGGACCATTTCATCTTATCATTACTGCTGCTAATTCATCTATAGAAAGTATAAGAGCAAACCTTTTTATAGCATGTGAAAAGACTAACTTACAGAGCAATCACCCTGTAAGTATTTGGGCGTTTTTACATTTTGGAAATTGAAAAAGGGACTATTTCAACTATTTCCTCCTTATCGTTTTTCTTAGCCAGCAGCTGGAAGTTGTAGAAGTGAAAAAGTAATAATAACAACTCGAGTAGCTCCAAGGAACAGAAAACGAAAATAGACCGAGTATGTGATCTTGGATTCCGATTCCGGAATGAGTCCTCCAGGACAATTCAGGGACGCCATTTTGTCATATTCATGCAGCAACAATGTATCGAATACGGTTCACAATGGCGTCCCTGAAGCTCGTATCCAACACCATTTTGGTGTTCCAAGGGCTCGTCTTGCCAGAGGCTCGATGATTATGCTTCTGAACCTCATTACCATGCCGGCTGGAGTAGTAAGTGAATTGAAGAGAGACTCTGCCTTTAAGCCATCTTTGATGTAGTCTCACTTTTGCTAATGTGTTTTCTGAAAACGTTAAAATTATACTTCCACAGTGTAGATAAGAATGAAAAGGGCAAACATTGGAGATTGAATTTTCTTGTGTCTATATCCGCGATCGCTGCTTTGCTGTCATCGTGAGCGAAACTTCTTTTTTCTTCTTCTCCTGTCCAAATAAAGGCAAAGGAACTGACCCTTGAAATTCCTGAGGATCTGGCCACGGAAACGAGCTTTTCCGAGGCACAGTGGGTTAGTTTACTATTGGTGATAAGGAGTTATTAATTATTGTGTTTATAAAATTGTCAACTTCATAGTAAGCAGATCGGGGTTTTATACTGGAATTGAATAGATTCCTTTTTTACCCACTGTGAGCGGCCTTTTTCGTTACTTTTTGCCCTCAGGGCTGCATCATATCACCAAGAGTTTAGTTTTTGAGTTTGCTGCTGCTGCCGGGAATAGAATATAAAATATATAAAGAATGGGCTGAGGGTCAAAGTCGTGAGACGTGGAAATAATTTGGTCACGAAAAAGAGTATTCCTTTCAAGAGATGAGTTTGACGTTTAATTCATGAATAATTATTCAAAGCGACCTCCTTTCCCCTCCTCCTCTATAATAATCGGAATAATAATGCACACAAGCGACCGCAAAAGCCCCCTTTCAATGTGTGTCTGCAAAGGTGAAAAGCCCATTCTCAACCCATATGCGTATATGCATGCGAAATCATTTGACCCGCAGAGGAGAGTTCCTTGCCCGGAGATCTGAACGCCGTGTTCTATTATTAGACTCCCAAAACTACTTTCAGCAACCCATTCCCGCCCTTTTTAAAGGGTTTTGTCTGTCTGTCTGCATGCCTATCTGGTGTACGCACGGACATTGTGCTGTCTAGACGCTCTTTTCGCATTCGAGGGCATAAGAAACTTAAAGCCAAAAGGGGAGGACCCACAATGGGATAATTTAACAGTTCATAGGAACAGGTATGCCTTCCCATAGTGTGCAATGTTTAATGCCGTTCACTGTGGTTCTGTAATATTTACTTCCGATGCCATCCCACTGTGCAGATGATAATGATGAGAGTGGAGCTAGCAGCGATATACATAATGGACGAGCGGAAAATGGCGCATATTATTATTATACCGTGTGCCGTATAAGGCTCTCTTCGTCTATCGAGTGCAAAATTCGCCTCAGATCATCCGCGTTTTATCATCATCCGCGTTCAAGTTTCTTGAACAAACGAGATGATCGTAAGATGATCAAACGCGCCTCTTTTTGGCTCCATGATGCAAAAAGCGCCGATGGGATCACTTTGATGGCCTTATTTATGCGTGTAAAACACACGCGCTTCGAGGCTGCTGATTATCTGAATAAAAAGTCTTCTCAGTCTTCTGATATGCAAATGCATTTGTCAGCAGAATATATACGCATATAATGACACAGCTGTAGAATTTTGTTTGCAAAATTTCTCTTTTATGCGCGTGCTCTGCATGCCGATATGTGCAAATACGATGAAGAGCTGCAGTAGACCTAACAATATAATAATAATAATCAAACACTTGAGGAATGTGTGTCCGCGCGAGGAATTTGACTTTGAAAATCGAAATTCTCAAACATTTCCGGTTTTCGGAATGTTGGACAAAACTTTTAAAAGGCCAAAATGAATGTGTGCATTCCTTATACATATTATTGGGGCCCTTCTTTTTGTACATAGTTGTTTCAGGGTCAGAAGGGAGGCGTTCCCCATCGTCATATATCGAATGCCTAAATACGAAGAAATGTGTCTGCCACTACTATTATTTTACCATCGTTCAAAATGGATTTCCGCGCGCGGACCATTTTCATTCATTCATTCTTCTTCTTCCAGCTGCATTTCTCGTTTCCCTCGTTTTTGCTTCTTCTTCTTCTTGATCTCCCTCCCATGAATGATGCCTCCTCGCTCTGCCTTGTCGGCCCAGATCGTTACATATACATGACAAGAGGAGACCCACTTTTGGGGGATTTAAAGCTGCATGCATCGTAGTAGTAGTAGTGTGTAACTACTTCTTCTCCCCCTACTTGGCTTAATGGGATGCTTGGCCTTGCCCCTGGTGCATACGCTGCTACTGACTGTAATAATGGCCTGAGTTGTATGTTGCAGTCACTGTTTGACCCGGGGCTAACGACTTGCAGCAGGATATTAACTACAAAAGAGTCACATCCCATTGGGAGGGAAGGAAGGGCGGCAATGTTTATGAACCGCAAAAGTATCTCAGGTCAAACAACCAAGAATATGTTCTTTTGTTTTCGCTACCTCCATTGTCCAAAAATAGAGATAAAATAAGCGCTGCCGCCGACATCTCCGAGGTTAATTCAGTCTCGCTTTCGGCGGTTCCTGCTTTGGTTATTTTAACAATTCGCCATCCATCATTTGGCCAAAAATGTCTTCACAACACCACTTTCAGACTAGACCAATGTAATAATAACATTTAGCGCCATTTGCTAATGTCCTCACCGCATTTTGTCCTTAAGGAAGAAGTTTTATTCCAGATATAACGATGGCTTTGACCGGCGTTAACGCAATCCTTCCGTCGTCAGCACTTGAACGGTTATCAGCAAAGCCTGAGGTGGCGGCGGCGGAGTCCTCAGCCAGGTCGGCGTTCACCACATGGAGCCTGGCCTCGATCCCAAAGTCGCTCGTGTCCGAGTATCAGCGCGTCGCGGAGGAGGCGCCGAGCGGGTCGGCAAAGGGCGCCGGGGACAAGCGGGGCAGGACGGCGGTGTACGATCCATGGAAGGATATCTACGGAAGGGGCCACTTTGAATCAAACAAGGCGAAACCTGGTAAGTGAATAAGGCAGTAAAAGGCTTGTTAAGTGCTTATGATCTCTCCTCATAGCCCACCTAAAGCAAGACCGCGTCTCCAAATCCAAGGCCTCCCTTGAGCGCGACTACACGAGCGATGACTACAACTACAACGACGACGACCTGTACTACGAGTATCAGTACGAGTACGTGGACGAGGGCGACAAGGAGGCGGCGATGGAGCGGGACCGGAACAACGCCATTAAAGAGGACGAGGAGAGCGAGTATGTGTACGACCCGCTGCTTCCGAGGAGGAGGTTCTCGCATGACGGCAAGTGGCGCGGGGAGGAGACGAGGAGGGGCAGCAAGGACAAGCATGGCCAGCAAGGGGGTGGCAGGCCGTATGACTATCTTGATCCATTCAAGCAGCAGCAGATTGATGCAGAAGACTCGCAAGGTAAAAAATGTTTGATGGATTCCAGTAGTCATAATTAACTTTGTTGCTGAGATATAAAAATATCAGTGAACTACATATTCAACTATTAATCCATTTTTACGATAGACACAAAATATGTCATACTTGCCTCCACCAGAGATCAATACAGTACTGTATTGATCTCTGGCCTCCACTATGCTTAACAAGAAGCTTGAAGATTCGAAGCGTCCAGTGCGCATGAAAACTCCAAAAATCTAAAATGATCCTTTTTTCCAGCTGCCTCCACCCATCACGGTTCCAGTTCCTCCTCCCTCTCCTCGACGCTGACCCGGCGGGTGGCCAGCACCCTCTTCGGGCCCACATCGCTCACCATCATCGCAGTCCTTGGCGTGCCGCTCGCCCTCGCACTCGCCTACTTCCTCTTCGTGCTCAACGGCCCCACGCCGGTCGTCCGCGCGCGCGAGGAGGACGCCGCGCAGGGCGTCGACCTCATGTGGGCGACGTTCTGGCGGTCGCTGGAGGCTGCCACGTCCTGGGACATGTAGTGTGTATGGAAGCTCAGTTCTAGTCTAGCAAAGATGGGCGGATGCGCGATTGTGTTTAAAAGACGTAAAAGTTTATGTGGTGAGCAACTTCTCTTTAAGTTGGCCTCGATTATTGAATATTCATAGAGAGGAATATTACACTTTATAAATGATTATGCAAAGCGTGAAATGATGAAGAAGAAGAATACATTTAATGGATCTGCAGCAGCTACTATGACGAATGAAAATAAGATTATTATTGCAAATCCCTTTTTGCCAAAGTGCATCCTCCTCTTATTCGCAGTCGCAGCCCATTGTGGAATATAAAAGTGCATCGCTGTTCGTGCGTATCTTTGACTTTCTCCTCCTTAAGATTTCGTCTGTGACATATAACTCATGTCAAAGATGCCTCTTTTGAATGCCAGATGGTTCAAACTCCTCCTCTTTAAAGAGGGATAAATGTGTTACATGTTAAAAGGGGGAGTGGGCTCGTTTAGGAGGGATTGTACAATTTATGCCACTCTCCCTTCCTCTTGTTTTTAAACGCGGTGAAATCGACAGAAATAATTTTCTGCGGTTTTGTTCCTTTTTCTAGAAGTCAGACAAATTGGTTTAAAATGGTCGTAGTAGTACGTTCAGTAGCCAAGTGGCACAGTTGAAATATTACATAGGTTGCGTGGGGTTATAAAATACAATTCCGTTTATTCATATTAAATGTTTGACATAAATATCTAGCTTGCGAACTGATATGAGAGTATGGTAAATATTATCTATCAGTATTATTAAAAGCGTTGTTCTGCGTCTTGCAGAGCATAGCATTGGTGGGACAAATAATATATTTCGACAACATGGTAAAAATATCGTCATAGCTCTCAGATTAACAGTAATGATCTATTATGGTATGTAATTAGTTGTACTACAATCTGACATTCATATTAGGTACTTTTCACAGCAATATTCTAAAAATATAACAACCTCCCGGTCGAGATCCTTTTAACCAGACATTTTTATAACAGATACACCCAGCCTTTCATTTGACATCAATGAGCTCCGATCCGAATTGTAAGACCGATGCCCTGTTTGCTCACCCACCAGAGCACTTTCTTTTGGGGCAACGATGGCTGAATGGTGAGGTGTTTTGACCTTGGATTTAACAACCTACAACTTGTCCCCCTTCACATGGACAAAACTTGTCTCATGACAGCAACACCGGCACCCAACCTCCTCACATGCCCTGCTCCCAGCTTGCCTCATCCTCCTCTTCTCATCCGATCCGAATCGTACGACCAGTCCTCATCTTCTTAACAGTCTTCTTCTCGGATAAGACACTCTGCTGTTGGGACTCTGACAGTTGTGGCTGCATGGTAATGTGTTTTGACCATGGGGTGGTTGGGTTATTTTATTCAATTCTGAGGAAGCCTCTAGATGCAATAACCTACAACTTCTCCCCCTTCACATGGACAAAACTTGTCTCATGACAGCAACATCGGCACCCAACCTCCTCACAAGCCCTCCTCCCGGCTTGCCTCATCCTCCTCTTCTCATCAATTGGCTCCAGATCCGAATCGTACGACCTCATCTTCTTCACAGTCTTCTTCTTGGATAAAACGCTCTGCGGTTGGGACTCTGACAATTGTGGCTGCATGGTGATACGGCCATTGGTTTTGAGGTTGTTGGAGGAGATGTCGTCGCTGATGATGGCGTCCGTGTGGCTTGACCTGGGCAGGATGGAGAGGAGGGGAGAGAAGACGGTGAGCAGTTGGAGACGGATCTCTTTGCGGAATTTGGGCAGTCTGGAATGATCTAATATTAATATTGTATTTCATACTAACAACAACAAAATTAAGATCTATGGTTTTTCAACAGAAATCAGTATTCTGGAGATGTGGCTCATGGTCATGAGTTCTCAGCTGGCTCAATAACTATCCAAAACTCTTATTATTACGTTTACATATTAAGGTTTGGTCGTTTCCTTTTCTGAACAGATATTGTATAACACAGCTAATTAGCAGTATAGCACTGTATTGATCTTTGCTAATTAGTACAAAATATACTTGCATAAAAAGTTTCCTGGGCCTATAAAATGTTGACTCCTTACATGTCTTCATTGCCGGTAATGTCAAGCATATTTTTTCAACTTTTTTGTATTGCAAATATGCTGCATTTTCCCCCGGATGTTGATTATAAATTATGTTTCCTTATCTTAAATACAGCTCAGTGACAGCAAATGCATTATGAAGCTATTACATAGTTGAGATGCTACGTATACTCGTACATGACAACAAATGCCAGGATACAGAGGGAACAGATATGATAAGTTAGTTTTAATCCGAATTTGATTTTTTGCGGCTACCTCTTTGAGCCTACTAAATTCCGTAGGAACGTTCAACCACTTTATGCTTTTTGGTGACGTTCACAGATGGCGCCGCCAGGCTGGACGTCATTTGCTGGGGCCTAGTTTCTTTTAGGTCAAGCACATTTCAGTAAGCTTAGGAGCATTTCTCCAAATTTTGGACCAACTATCGTCAAGAGCAGTTTATCTTTCAGTAGCACCGCTGGGGAATCAAATCCACAACCAATCAGTGTTTTGTGCCCAAGCCCCGCGCTCTACCTTTCTTGAATTCTCATTATTTAAGCTATGTTGTTACGTTCAGTATAGGAATAAGGGTTTCTTTTGCTAGAAAGTGACTCTAAATCGGCTCTTAATTTATATCTGGAATCTATCCACAGATGTAAAGCTTTCCGTACCTCACTCCATAAAACACCCCATTCAACGCCGCACTCAGCTTGCAGCATAACGTCGGCCCGACCGCCATGGTCGGCGTGAGTCCCTCAGCCCCGAAGAACATTG
>LR140874.1:0-14594 GCA_900659605.1 Tisbe holothuriae | reverse complement strand
CTCTTCGCCGCTCCCTCGTGAAGGGCGGTGTTCTCGCGCCCCGATTTCTCGGTCCTGGCGTCCGCAGGCTCTTGCTGGCGGATTGCGGCGGAAGGCGCTTGCTTGCTCAAGGCGGCGGACGGCGCTTGCTCTCTCAAGGCGGTGGAAGGCGCTTGCTTGCTAAAGGAAGCGGAAGGCAATTGCTTGCCGTCATCGGGAGCAGGATGGTTATATATCCAAATTATTAGGGAAGTTAACATGACATCTAGAAACAGACCTTGTTTACCTGTATTTTCTTTTTAGGTCCCAGATGCAGAACGGCAACATTGAAATGCCCTACAAATGAGCAAACAAAATGCTCCTATATAATGAATAGCACATTACTTAATAATACGTGTTAATAATTTGACCTTGAATATTTTTTTTGAGTGCAGCCTAACATGTGTGACAATAATAACAGTGACTAGACAAAATTATTTTAAAATACTGGTTGGTGTTGCAAAGTGAAAAAACTGCGTATGATATGGTGTGATTAGATAAATTTTTTGACTGAAAGAAAGAAAAAAAAATATAATGAAAAGCTTTAATGTGATTCCATGCTAATGTAATTTACTAAATGAATGTATGCCCAATATAATCTCTTTGATCAAAGAGCTTGAAACATGTCATTTACACCCTTTAAAACTTTATCCTCAGATGAATTCCTTTGACCTTGACTCGTTCTGCGTGCCTGCTGGCAATCCGGATGCAGACGACTACTACCTTCGAGCGCTGCAACTGGAGCACCAAGCCCTCGAGCTTGAAGAGGCGGCTGGTATTACCATGCCAAGGCGTCACGCTGTGAATCGTCCATGTATGTTAATGACATATTAAGAAATGTTTTACAATGCCATATTTTTTATTTTTTTTAGTAAAATGTGCCGTTAGAGACCAAACCGTACTAGTAATCCTGCACTCTAACAAATATTTTTTTAAGATAATTACTAATTAGAAAAGTCCGCTTCTGCTAGCCATTTCTGTATTATTGTAAGACTCCAAAGACATGTCAAGGAAGGTTAGTGTTAAAGTAGTCTGATGTAAAGAATAAGTTGTTATTAGACATGTGCGTTGTTGAGTCAATTAAATGACCTCATTATGACCTCAACTGGTCTGCATAGAATATGTTCTGCCACATTATTTGCTTTTCATACATTCTTTAACATTAAATTCTTATTTTAGCTCCACTTGACATCAGCTTTCGCCCAGGAGAGTTCAACAGCCTGTTTGGCATGTCCAAGGAGTGCTTCAAGTACCTGTTGGATGTGTTTCATGACGAACTTGCTTGTATGCGGCCCACCGTGTCTACTGCCCTGAAGCCCTGCCAAAAATTGGCCATCTACCTCGACTACTGTCGTACAAATGCATTTCAAAGGTATAAAATGAGGGACTTGGTTGGACATAAATTAGTATAACAATATAATATATGTAGTCATTTTTATAGTCAAACAGATGGGCAAAGTTGAGCAACTGCTACATCATTATTGAGCATGTGCAATATACCGATACGGCAGTAATAGTTGGTATTTTGTCAATACAGATTCTGACGTCGGTATTTTCAAGCTAGTCGGTATCCTGTTGTCGGTTTTTGGAATTCACCAAGGCCTCAAATTTCATGACTAAAAATTAATATATTACTGTAACAAAAGCATACAAGCATTTAAAAAAATTTGACACAAATTTGTAATCAACCGTACTTTGCAGTGACTGGTTAAAAGTATAAAAAAACAGCGTTTATGGGATGCATTTGTCATACAATAAATAGTAGAAGCATAACCATATATTTCCTGTTGCTTCATCAGGATAGAAGCATGCATATAATCGTGGTACTCAAACTTGGGAGAATTTTCTTCATTACCATAGTTCAAAGCAAAATTGCAAAGGTGTTAACTTGACCTAAGTTTTATCATACATTCCACAATGACGATCCGTGATTAAACATCTTCTCTGCTATTACAGCTGAAATAGTTTTGGTTAGGTCCTTGGTTAGGTCTGATTATCTCGGCTTTATGACTAATTTAAATGACAAATTCTTAACACATCATGTAGAACATCCTTTTAAAGACAAAAGTTAAAATATATTAAACATATGGCCTTTATCTAAGGTTCAAAGGCCTTCCGAAAAATTAGGTTGCAAGTGATTTGTTTTGTAGGAATTCCGATTTGCATCCCATTGATATCGAAAAAACAAAGAAATAGAGCTACTTTTAAGATCAGTGGCAGCGAAAAAAGAGCAGATTTATGAGTAAAAAGGATGTTTCCTCTCGGATTCCTCGTGGAAAATATTATGTAATCATTATTGGTGTCATACCATTAAATATATTTTTATTATATTTTACAGAATGAATTACCTTGCAAACTGCTGAAGATGACATTGATCATTAATGGTTGATCATAACAATTACCATAACTTTAAACTTATTTCAGGCATGTGGCAACCCAGACACTTTTTAATGTCACCCAGCCCACTGTGAGCAGAGTTGTGGCAAATGTGTCGGTGGCTATTGCCAAACGCAGTAAGCAGGTAATGTTGATGAAGGAACAAGGGTTTGCAATTGTAAAATAATAATATATTTTTTAGTTTTCGATTTGCCATTAAAATGGGTCTAATAATTGAGAGATAGATGAAGATGATAGAGATGTGCGGATACTGATAAAGACTTGCAGGGAGTGCAGAGTATTGTCTTAAATATAAGATTATATTTCCCCTCAGAATGATATATTAACAGTTCCTTTTTAATTAACCGGTAGTCCGATCCCTTTTTGAGATAGTAAAATATTTTTTATTAAAGTTCATCAAGATGCCATCGATGGCGGAGTCCCTTGAGTTAGCCGAGCAGTTTCAGGAGAGGTATGGTCTTTCCAGGGTTATTGGCATCATTGATGGAACTCACATTGAGATTCAGACCCTCGAGATGGTAAGAATAAATTACTTTTAGAGATTTGTGATATGCTAAAATTTGGTCTTAATCTGAGCAGTATTTTACTACACTAGGATGCACACATATTTACAAATAAATTCCTTTTTAGCTGACCTTACACCCCCTACAGTGGCCGCAAAGTTCTTCAACAGGAAGGGTTACTACAGTCTCAACTGCATGTGTCTGTCCGACATAAATGGCATGATTCGATTCTTTACATGTAGTGACCCTGGGAGCAGGTTACATTTTATTAGTAAATAATTTTTAAAACGCTTTCTTTATATCTATCTCATTGCATTGTAGCCATGACAGCCCCATCTTCGAGGATTCCTACTTGAAGGTATAATAATAAATAAAACATGACACAATGCATTCCTTTAAATATGTTACAAATTATTATAACATGTAACAAGTCAAATGTTATACCAGAAAATTTGAGCACGGCTGCTAAATAGGTAAATGTAATAACCATTTTTTACAAAAAAAAATGACCCAACTAAAGTTTTATTGATGTCATGGGGAGATAACCTTCTATCAGTCATTCTATTTCATATCACCAATGTCTTATTTGCCAATTTTTGCAAAATTTTATTAATGAATTGAAATTATCTTTTTTTTTTAAATTGAATGCAAGCCTTGCAACAAGAACCAAAAATAGTACAATACAATGAAACCAGTTTTTACTTCATTATTATTATTTTATTCTCTACATCCATGTCTAGATCCGGTTGGAGGCTCTCAATGCTCAGCTTGGCGTAGAGCATGGGCCTGTTGGAATCCTTGGAGACAAGGCCTATCGCAACAGCAGTGTAATGATGACCCCATTTAAGGAACCGCAAGTTACTCCTGGCTCTAAAGAGCAGGAATTCAACAAGCAAGCCATGGAAGGACGGTAATATCCTAAGCAACACAGCATGTTTTAAATTTTAATAAGCATTGCCTACATGTATACAGGCTAGCTGATATTGAAAGGGTATTGTTGAATACTCAATTTTGGTTTATTGACAGTTACACAATACTTTGCAAAACATGATTGTTAGTGACTTATGCCGGGTCCAGACCTAATAGAGGAAAATTGCATTTTTTGCAATTGCAAATTTTCCTGCTATTCAGTAGGAACTCAAGCCTGAGCAAGCAATAAATCACCACAATTTATTGGTGATTTCTTGACATCTCTATTTTGTTTAGCCAGGGCTAGCAATAATTTGGGAATCCACCAGTTAGTGCAACACCAAATCAGAATTAATTTGAAAGCTTATTTGAAATTTGTTAGAAAACAAATGGAATAATATCGACAGGGAAATGAGAACTAATTCGACAGGCTTTCTTATATGGAATTAATTCGACAGCCCTATATTTAGAACAATTCCCAATATTAAAAGCAAGAAAATAAGCAGGGATACAATGTATATCCAGCTATAGGAAAAGGGAAAAGAGTGATTCCCGTTGGATTGCTTTAGAGCGATTGAAGAGGTCTTGTCTTCTTCTTTTCTTTGATCCGACGTGAATTGCTCTTTTCCCTTTTACTATAGCTGGATATACGTTGTATTGCTGCTTAATTTCGACAAAACAAACAATGGTGTGGTAGGGAATCATGACTTACAGTAATTGTACATAAGTTTTATGAAAATTAATATGTACTAAGAATATTTAGTATTATTTTGCGGTTCCTTGTAACACTAAATTACTATATGATTTATATGAGTACATTTGGTAAGCGTTTAATCATAAAAGGTGACATGTTACAGTTTTTAGTCATTTTTAATGGTTTTATGTATGAGGTAAGGCCATAAGAAACTTACGCATGGTCAAAATATTTCCATTTTAAAATATTGAAAAAAAATTCCTATAATTATACATTGCAATGTCGAATTAATTCCTGCTATAATGTCAAAATTACTCAGAGTTCCAGTCAATTTTACCAGTCAAATTAATTACTTTTGGAGTCGGAAATGTTTTCAAAGAAGTTTGATCTGAATTGTTGCACTAACTATGCGCTACCATTAATATGCAGTTCCCAATTACATTTTACGGTAATGTTGGCCTTCAATATTGGTGTACAATGTAAATAAACCACACATCTAGAACAATGGCTGTCATGTACAGAAACTTTCTTACAAAAATAATTACTCACTTTATATTGCAGCATTGTGGTCGAGCATTGCTTTGGTCGTTTGAAAAAAACGTTTTCCGTGCTTGCTCTACCAGTCGCGCTATTCATTAAATCAGACCCGGGCCATTGCTGGTAATATACTTAATTAACTTATACAGCTGTGCTTTTTAAAACTTTCTGTTTTGTAGTTTCTTCAGTCATGATACACAATATTGTGTTGCTCTTTGATTCCTCTGAAGCAGCGGAGCTTCCTCACCAGCTACCTGGTCCAGACTACAATCTAAGATACAACCGTACTATGGTGGATAACCCCATTGGAAATACCGGGCTACAGCAGGATGTACTGAGGCAGCTTGTTATGTCAGAGATGGAATAAAACAAATTGCCGGCCATTTTCCAAAGAAGAATATGTATTGTTCATTTTAATTTAACAGGTTCCCATATGAGGGTGTAAAAAGCACTTAGTGCAGATATGTAGATGATAATTATCTATTCATTTGCCTCAGCTCCACTTCAAGTTTATTAGCAGCTGCCTCTTTAAGCCGCGTCTCTACTTGAAGAAGCTTCATTTCCCGCCTGTGACGTTCCTTTTTGAACTCCCTCTCATCATCAAGTATTTGTCCCGCCTTTTCTTGATTAACAATTCTCTTTTGATGATATTCTTTTTCAAGATCATAAAGTTCCAACTTCCGGTCATGGCACACTTGCTGGCGTCGAGTCTCGGCATCATGTGTTTGTTCAAGAATATTTCCTGCCATGGTACTTCTGATACTTGGGCGCACACTTCGACCTGGCCGGCGAAGACCTGAAAATAGGGATAATTTGCAGCATAAACAGTTAAGCAATACAATTCTGGTTTTAATATGTTTTAAAAGCAAATATTCATATTTGGTCATTTTCTCAGAGGACTTTTTGTGGTTTTAATTCATTAGTATTTATTATCCATGGCTGCTGCTAAAAATAGTCCTTGCATTTTGTTAATCTGATGGCCAAATCCTTAACCCAATGAAAAAAATATGAGCAGTATACGAGATGTTTTAGCTGTATCTAATGTATATTTACCCGGCTGGTTCAAAATGGGGCTGGGAACCATACATGGTATTAAGGGTCTATTATTATGTAAATAGCAAGAACATTGCCGTACTTCCCGTCTCTTATCAAAAAAGCTATTGTGGTTTGGGATACTCTTGCAAGTTAATAAGTGGGCATTTCATTTTATTTAAGCACATTCTTCAAACTTTAAAGACTTTACTTGCCAATAATACAGGTTTGACTTCAGAAATATTGGGAGTGGGCAACTTTGCAGCAACACTCTAGGCCTGTATTTTTACCTGGTTTGGGAACATTTTCTTGATTTGCTCCTTGTCTCTGACCACGGCCACGGGGTTGCCGGCGGTCGTTCCTGACTGGAGGAGGATTATCATCAACCTGTGCCACGTCTTGGACTTCAACTGGAATAAAGAAAATCATGAGAGATTATCACTACCGCTTCATGTTGTAAAACTGTTAAAATATATAATTATTCCACATATGTATTATTATTCCAAATTCTGACCTTTGGAAATATTTAAGATAGCAACAAGGACAAGATAGCGACAAGGACAAGATAGCAACAAGGACGAGATAGCGACAAGGACAAGATAGCAACAAGGACAAGATAGTGACAAGGACAAGATAGCGACAAGGACGAGATAGCAACAATGGTGAAATAGCTGGCGACGAGGGTGAGATAGAAACAAGGGTGAGATAGCTGGCAACAAGGACAAGACGAGGTAGCTAGTGACAAGGGCGGGGTAGCTGGCAAAGAGAGTGAGGAAGATAGCGGAGAGGGCTAGGTCGATGGAAACAAGGGCAACGTAGCAGCCCACGAGGGCAAGGTAGCTGGCGACAAGGGCGAGGTAGCTAGCAACAAGGGCGGAATTGACCAGTGCAGTTAGTTTGAAAACAAGGCCAGAATTGATGAGACCACACTTTTGGAAGTAGTTCAAACACATTAGGAAATAATCTAACATACAAATAAATAAGAACTATTGCCACAGGTTTCATTAAATAAAGTTAATTTGAAAATCCCATTAACAGAACGTTTTCGAATTTTAGAATAATTTTGACAATCCCAGAAGGAACCATGTGAGAGGTATTAAAGTAAATATATATCTACAGTATATAAAGTATAGTTACATGAATTGTATATTGTATTATAAATAAAATTTCCTAGGGTTCTGCAAACTTTAATATGCAAATAGTATGTAAAATATAATTATGTTGTATGAACAATAACTTGTATTAGTAAAATTCCTACAACATTATTTTTCATGTATGTATGGAGTTCGTTTCCGATGCCGCCGCCAAAGTCCCGCCACAAGAGCAGGGCGAAGCAGGAAGAAGGGAAAAGGCCGCAGCACTTTCCCCTTTTCTGTGCAGTCAAGCTCAAGTGCAAGGCTGGGCGGCCACGGCCAGCTTGGGAAAGCAAGGGCCAGGCGGACCCAGTGCAGCCTCAGAAAAGACCTCACACTGACGAGGCCAACGCGCGTAAAGGAACGAGGTGGAGGAAAGGGAGACAGGAAGAAGAATGCACAGGCCCGCGGCTTAGGTTCAGGAAGGTGTACGCGCAAGAGGAAGATCGCAACCTGCCAGGATGAGAAGAAGAAGAGGAAGTTGACCTCAATCCAGCTCAAGGGAGCATCAGCTGCAGTTCTTTCACAGTGAAGGCTGAGAAGAAGAAGCTTGATGCACTCACTTGATTTTGACCCGCTGAAGGCTGAGGACATAGCTTCAGCTCTCTTCCTTTTCTCTTGACGATCTGAGGTTATTAAGTCCCAGAGCGGGACTTAAGCATTTGAGGATCACGGAGTGGAAGAAGAGAAGAAGGAGGGACCTGGAGACTCGCTTCACTTAGGAGTAAGATCAGTGCAAAGAGACTTTTAGTAACATCAGCTCACGGCCACCTAATTGGTGATCCCTATGTTTAGCTAGAAGGCTGTTGCGTTAATATAAAGAGAGAACAAACCTTTGGTCTTTAGTCATCCTTTATTTAGCGCAAACATAAGAATTGGCTCTCGAGAGATCGAGTCCGGATCAGTTGGTGGAAGCCGTCGGTTCCAGCACATGCGCTGAGTCCAGCTCAGCAGCATGGAGAGCCTTCTAAGGCAAAGTACTTTAGAGTAGTGGTAGCAGCGGAGAGTGGACCCCTTGCCGGACCAGAGATCCGAAAGAGTGACAACAATCAGTCACGTTTGGCCACTGGCGACTAACTTTCATCCGTCAACCGCAAGTTGACAAAGAATTCCTGGCCGTCGGAGACAACGGACTCGACGACGCGCTTCAAGCCGAAGCACGTCAGGCCTAGCTTGATCCCGTTTGAGTTAGCCTACTCCATGTATGATGGTATTCAATGCAGTGCATATTATGCAGCGCGTCAATTAGTAACATCAAAGGCTGCAATGCAGTGATCCTTAGTTATAATTCAGTACATGGATGCAGGCCATCTGGCCAGTATCTGTTTACTCTCCCATATTGTAATTATACATCAAAATCAAAATATTAAGAGACCTGACGCTTGGATCAAATATAAAACTATTTCTAGCAATAGCTGCTAAGCACTGGGAAAATAACTAACTTCTGAGTACTAAAATAACATTTGTGTAACCTATGATATATATACAGGGTGTTTTTCAAGATGCAACTTTTAAATCATAATAGCTCCTTTATGGTGCACAAAGTGTCTTATAAAGTAAAACAAGTTTTAGAAGAGTAGGAAATAGGACGCACAAGATTGGAGTTATTAACAATTAAAAGTTGCTTCTTGAAAAAAATACACCCTGTACCTATATATACATACACATATATACCTGCAACTGTTTTTCAAATGGCCTTGCTAGAACGGGTAGTGGTGTCTAATGATCATATAATAGTGCCCAATAACTTTTAACAATGCATTGTTCTGTCTGATGTCCCAAAATCTTAGTCTGCTCCGTTCGCGGGTCAAGGGAGGAAGGGCTGCACAAGTAAGAAATGTTAAATATTTTTAACGCTGACGTTGTAACGATACTCATTATATTAGAAAATGGGTTCCACGGTAACCCAGTTTGCTCTTGTCTGCCTGCTGCACATCTTTTTGCCTGTAATCAGGGGCGAGGATGTCACTGTCAAGGTGCTTCAGAATGGTCGTGATCTGGTACGAAGAACTATTAATATCGGTTTTTAAACATTACTTACTAAACAATATTTATGCTTTAGGAATCCGCTTGTGATCCAGGCACAATCATTTACAACTTTGGTGACGCTAAAGCTGAGAAAACTCTCAGGAACAATAAGAAGTACAAGGTATGTATTAAATCTGGCCAAGGGCACACAAAGAAAATATTCCACAGCTCAGTTTGCATCTTAGAATTTTTGTTTTATCAAAGAGCTTCTTTGAAAGGAATGCGGGAGTGAACAACACTGCTGCTTGCATTTTAGCATTAGTATGCATCATTTAAGATGACTGTGTCAAATTTGCTCTAGGAGTTTTATACATCTGGCAAGAGAACTGGTCGAAAACGTGGCAGCTTCATCTACAATTGGAAGTTCGACTTTGGCTTTGGCAAATCTGTCCGACCTGAGCAGAACTTCCACAGACATGAGGATGAACAGTATCAATGCATGAAGTTCTCCTCAAACTACAAGTCGAAGATGCTGAGGCAGAAGAAGGTGTATATTCCCTCAACTTGCGAGGAATCTTTACCAGGTAGAATGTAAAACTGATTTCATATTCCGGTATACAACAACAGTCAATTCATATTCAGAAGCATTATATGTTCATGTATTTTCCCATTATTATAGATAAATTTATGTGATATACATTTCACAAGGGAAATAAAGCATTACATTTCAGTCCTTTGTGAGCCCCATTTGGTCCCCATCTGGGGCCAATGGACAGAGAACATCCATGGCCGTGACAATTGCACCAGGTCTCGAGAGTGTGAGGACAAGTTCACCGGAGCCGCCTACAGCTTGGATCAGTGCAGAGGAGACAACAGTGAAGAGGTCGTGGAATGCCCCCGTAAGTACGATGGCTTTTTAACCTTCAACGTTAATTCTTTACAACTTCAGTTCTGTGGACTGAGTGGACGGGCATGGTAATCAATGGGCATGATAATTGCACCCGGTCCCGAGATTGTGAGCACAAGGAGACTGGAGCGCCGTACGCGGCAGATCTCTGCGGGGAGGTCGGAGAGGATGGAGAGTCCTTGGATTGCCCAAGTAAGTTAATGTCACAATTACACATGATTGACTATTAGGGTGCCAGGCGTCGTAGATATACACGGTGTGTTTTCAAGCTTGCGACAGTGATGGTCGTCGAAGACTCGTAGGTTCGAGTGATCGACTCCAATGAAGCTGGAGGTTGAGACTGATGCCTCATAGCAATTTTAGCTCCAGAGGTTTAACGAAAACTGCCTTGATGACTAAAGTATCGATTTTCGTTGCTAGGAAGAAGTTAGTGCCAATTTCTAATAATTTAATAAGCCCATTTTGGACCTAATATATTCAACTTAATAAAAAAATGTCTAAAGGCTCATGAAGGCTATTATTGCAAATGTTCGGGTAATTGCTTGTGGCTCTTATATTAAATCTGTCAAATCATACGACTCAATATTTAATGGATGTATGATATGTATTAATGGCTGAAATAGTCCACGGCTTAATGGTTTACACTTGTTACCCAATGAGTTCTTTCCCCATCAACATAACGTAACATTTGTAGACCTGATTTAAACTTGTATATATTTTATCTACTAAGTCATTTTCTATAGACACAGTACCCACAGGAGAATGCATATGCTATATTTACTTCAGCATTTTAGTTCAATATAATATCATACGTAGCAATAAGGGATAAGTAGAGCACAAAGTCGTTGCGGAATGGTCAGTGTGCCAGTCGTCTCCCATGCAAGGACACCGAGGTTCAAATCTGGGACCTGGTGGATGGAATTTTTCAATCGTTCTCCAAAACGCTGCCACCCCAAGTCAAACTGGCAGAAGCTCCTCTTGGACTTGCCCATGGGGGCGTGCTATTGCAAAGAACCTGAAAAGGTTGTGCCCTAAAATATATAAATAGGGATGCATAGCAATAGAAAATATTTAAAAAAAGGATACGCAGACTAAAACGCTCGTTATAATATCTATTAAACGTGAGGGTACTGATACTGCCGCAATTATACACGTTATCTATATCTGCATCATCATAATCACATATAAAATTAAATTGTTTTCCGATCATTTGAAAGAAGTTATGAAACTTATGATTGAGTAAATCGAATTATATATTGATGCTTTCAGGTCCGTTCTGGACCGTCTGGACTAACTGGAGTTCCTGCCCTCAGTGCGGAAGTTCGGCGACAAGAAGCAGATCCAGGGATTGCCCCGCGCCCTATCCACAATTTGAAGGAGTGCCAACTTGTGAAGGCGCGAGCGGTGAGGAAGAAGAGGAAGAAGCGTGTGGCATTCCCAATTGTGTCGGTGAGTAAAATGCATCAGTTTTAGCACTCGATCGATTGCATGACAAAAGGAGCTCCTGTTTAAATTCTTACTCAGAATCTGCGTATTAAGAAGAAAACTTGCACCACATACTAAATTCGGCCTGCTAAAACTTGATCCCCCTTTCAAGTTGAAGTGACTGTCTGTGATGACCGCTACAACTGTGCCCCACCGATGGGGAACGCGTCCGTCACTCTCAACGTCGACTCTTGGGTTGGGACGGCAACGACGGATGCTAGTGGGATGGTCGCCATTGAAGCTGTGGGAGGTAAGGAATAGCATGATGGACCCAATCGGATTTACATTTTGCTCCCACCGCTCCCTATGAAATTGAGCTCCAATATCATTTTTTTCAGGTTTTGAAGGTGACTCATTTCAAATTAGCGTCTCCAATCCACAATTCCAAGACTCTGACACTGAATATGTCTATGGTTCGTTAACAACCCTGAGTGCGCATTCTGTTGTAAGTTGAATATAGTATAATTTGCTGTATCAACTTTTCCATATTTGTCTCTTGCAGACGATAACTTGGCCATATCAGAGTGTCATTGTAAGAACCATAGACTCATATTCAAACAGTTACAGTAAGTAAAGATTTCTATTCCCCGTAGACGGCCATTTTTGACCCCATGATTTTCCCTTTTTTACAGTCAATGAAGTTCGGGTGAATTATGAGACTGCTTCCGAATCTGGCACTGCAACTACTCAAGGGTAAATATCATTGTCACTTAGAGTAAATGTAAGTTTGTATTGTGTTTTGTTAGCTCCGGAACGGTGACCTTACCAGGAAGGCTTTACGACCAGGATATTATAACAATCTCTGCAGATTTGTTTGGTTACTTTTCATCCGGGGTAAGGAAGTTAGAATAAGTAGCGATATAAAATATTAATCGTTATAATTGAATATTATCTCAAATTTTTCTCCATTTCATAGCCAATAGTTCTTGCCTTTGATCCGTTTATTGCGCCCGACGCTCTCGAACTTCTTATTCCAATGGCGGAAAGCTTTGATGTGTCCGATGCCAGAATTGGTAAGAGAGAGGAGAGAAAGTGAATTATTTTTTAAATAAATACTTAGAAACAGCTGCTTTGCCGATGTCTATTACAGGGCACTTCTTAAAGTGACCTAGTTTCAATTTATCACCATTTCTAGTGCAATCAACATACTACTATACAGTATACATACACCCAACTGTTCTTTAAATAGGTGAATTCATCCAGAGCTGGTTTGAGATCCCCCCCGATATCGACCTCCACTTACTGGTGCAGGACCGGGTGTCCACCTATGAGCTGTGTCATGTCTACTACAGCACTAAGACATGCACTATCGATGGCGAAGTTCTGGCCACTTTGAATAGGGACAACACTGGGGTAATATGATGAGGAATAAAATCCTAAACGTTGCCATGTCAGTGCAATTCAAACTGGAACCTCATACAATGCACTCTTTAATCACCTTACATGATTCATACGTACATACACATTATATGGCCATGTCTCTTTTCCCACCAGGGCGGCCATCTTGGAACTGAGACAATGCGAGTCTTCAACACGACTGACACGAGCCAATATGTCTTTACAATCTTCATGCGGAATTACTCTAGCAGTCGGTGAGCAAGAAAATAATGCTTACAAAGGTAATAATACCTTCTTTTAGGTCTAAACACAAGTTTTGCTATTGCCAAAAATCAGTTTTCCTTACATTTACTTGTTATGTGTGAGAGTACTTTTTCCTCATGCACTCGTGCTTCTAGGTTAATGAGTATGTCGAGAGCCAGTGTGACCACTTACACATCACTTGGAATCTTGCACAGAATTCAAGTTCCGGAGGATGAGTCAGAAACGAGACAGTAGGTGTAATTATGTATTTAGCAGACAACTAACTTTATTAATGTGCTCAAATTGCCATCTGCTTCAATACATAATATTTTTACTTTATACGTAAACGTGGCTCTACCTTCTAGATATTATCTGGTAGCTTGCTACATTATTAATCAGGACAGGACCTTCCAGTACCAGACGGTAAACCCAAAAATATAATAGAAAATACCCCCATTAGTATTTATTTGTTATAATTAATGTTACTCATATAACTCATTTTTGTCCTCATACAGATTGAAGAATTTGCCTCTGGCAGTCTCAACTCGGCTACTTCGCTCTGCCCGGATTTCTTTGAAAACTAATGTAAAAATATATTACATAGTCATTTGGATGAAATAAAGACGTTAACAGAGCACTACAATCTTAGTCAAAGCTTTTATCTAAGTATGATGTACTCGTATACCGGGATTACCGGTTATTTAATCTTTTCAACCCTGTACCGATATATTCAGATTTTGTTCACCAGTCCTTTTCCCCAATTGTGCTCGTACATGTCTTCATCACTACAAGATCTTTTGTACACATGAATTGTAACGTAGTTTTTATTGTACATAGAGATGAATAATATTTTCTACTGGCATGCATTTGCTACAACCTTGTGCGCAAATATTAAGGCTCTCTCTCCACTATGTCAAGAACAAGTTAATATTTTACTTTTTAATCTTTTCTACATTTTTTACACAAAAGCAGTTCAAAAAAAGAAACGTCCAAGGCCCTCCTCTCCAGGTCGTCACAATAGGACAGAATATAAAACAATCTTTAAATATAATTGATTTTATGAATTTAAAAATTACTAAAAGATAATAGCTTTTCTTCGAGACCACAAAATTGAATGTTTACACAGTCTCACGTCTCACTTAAAACGATTTGTGACATTCAGTATACGAACAAGTAACAATTGCAATGGCAGTGCAGTGACCATGTTAATATTGGTATTATAAGTTGATTTTAATATTATGTTATTTATAATTGACACCTTAAGCCGCCATTATTTAGACTCAGAACCTGGGGAAAAGGAAAGCTTTTACATCTTTCTTTCTTTCTTTATTAGCCTTTTGGGTTACACCACATTATGTCATCGTAGACATTTATATATAGGCTGCTCCCGCGCAACTAACACTTAAAGAGAACGATTATTTATAATTTCC
>LR140872.1:0-14586 GCA_900659605.1 Tisbe holothuriae | reverse complement strand
CGGGTCCGGGATTTGAACCCCGGCCCCCTTGCATGGAAGTCTCGCACGCTAACCATTCCGCCACGAGCTTGCGCTCTCCCATTTTATTTATATCACAGGGTGAGTGGGTGCAAAACGGAGAAAAGACTTCTGCTCGTGACAGATCCGGTTTTTTGTTTGACTACAAGGAATTTCTCCTGATAATGCATCAAGTGCAGCGTGCTAGAAGTCTACTTATTATTTGCATTCTTATGCATTGAGAGCAAAAACCACATGTCGAAACATTTCTCCGTTAATGATGACGGATTAAAAGCTGCGGACACACCTTCGGAATGTTCTTGCAAAATGTTGCTCAGTCACGTGTGTTGGCGGGAAATTCAAATATAGAATCATCAGGGCGCGGTGCAGTTTTGTCAAGAATTTCCGTCACCTAAAGACGGCTCAGGATCCATTTTTCGTTAACAATGCGTTTTTGTCGCTGAAGCCGATCACGCCCAGAATATATTTAGGATTAAAAAGGTGAAAATGTTGTTAAAAGGCCCCTTTCCTTTTAATGATAACAAGGCTGCGAACAATGGAAGAGCGTTTTTGCGTGGGGTTCAGTTTTTGACGTTTTAGCGAAATCGTTTCCGTATTGAATTTCACGCCAAATATGATATGAGGTTAAGCTGTACTTGGCAAAAAATCTCAAGCTTCATCCGTCTAAAACCTGACGTTTTATGTGTGTGGGCATTTGCAAGGAGGGCAAAAACTTGCATAATTAGGTTGGGGAAAAATGCTGGTGGCAACAGCGTTTTGAAGTGTTTTGGAGCATATTAAACAATTTTCTGCATCAAATTATTATTATTTTCACTCTGCCACGCACGCCAGTCACTCTCCTCAGCCGGAGGCCTTCCAAATATTTATGCAAAAAAGCATCAACAACAAAAAGGGTCTGAAATATGAATGGGCAAAATGTGCCTCGGAAAAAGTGACTTCGCGCCTCCGTTATGAATTCATATTTACTGCATAATCGAGACTGTTGAGGACAATAATGTTAAAAGTACCTTGTCCGTTATTTTTATTACATAGTCTTCATAGGGGGAGAGTTTGATTGATAGCTTCATGACAGTGTTACAACAAGAAAGGGTCGCAAAAGCAAAGAAGAGTCTTGAGGATAACAGGGTTGCCATAATGATTGAATGGTTCTTAGAGAATATGTTCCTCTTTGGCTTACTTTTACAACAAAATGGCATCCCTGCTCCAACCCCCTTTACAGGCCCTTGTCGTTACAAAAACGAGTTGAAGGGTGAAGAAAAGACTTCAAAGTCAAAGAACTTTTTCCCTCCTCGTATTCACATGTTCAATGGAGCATTTTTTGCATTTCAAGGATTCACAAAAACATATTTTGTGTGTCAAGTATATTTTCGAGAACGATGTTCTTCTTGGTTACCTTTTGAGTGTATACGATGCACTTGTAGCCACCCTAATTTAAACTCCTAAGTAAGACAAACTCCGACTTTTGTTGTTGGGCGTGTTACCGAAAATGTCAGCTAAAATAATGCAGAAAAGGAAGAAGAAATTACCCGAGAGCATAAATTTAAAGCCAATTAAGTCCAATTTTGCTGCAACAACGACGTAGAAGAAAAACAACAAGATGAAGAATGAGCTTAAGAAGAGACGCCTAATTTTAACTATTTTAGGCTCTGCCTGTGGGTCTTTAACGAGAAACAGGTTTAGCAATCTCATATGCAGTACCCTACAGACGAATTGTGATTAATAGTCGCTCGTTTTGTATTCTAAAAGAAGACCCTTTGGCCACCTCCAAGACAAGATATGATCCCTGGGCGTTGTATTTTGGTGTTCAAAGCCCCGTCGTCCATGATTTGAAAGGGGAAACCTCCCATACTTCACCGTTTTACGATGCTATCAATGTCAATATTGGACCCTCCAAGGTGTAGTTAGACCTGGTTGAAGAAGGCCTTTAAAGAAATTGAATAAATGCCGCATTGAAGCAATACAAGCTGGTAACAACGTTAAAACTCAGTCATTTGCTCTTTAAACTAATCCAGCTCGTCTCTCCCCTTTTTCCGCCTTAATTCCAGACAAAATAACACAAGCCACAGGGTAAAAAAGAGACGACAAAAGCAAGTTGCAAGTGGAGAGCATAAAACTTTATGGCAGTTTCCTCCTCCATGAACTGTAGCCGCACCGCTGCAGAGTCAATTTCTATGCCTCTAGGAATAGAAGAAGACTTTTGCTCATGGCATTATATACACAAAACAAAAAAGTTGCATACTAAAGCCTGGTAACTGCATATAGAGACAAGTTGTGCTATCTCATTTTATACATTTATAAACTCTTCTCCCATGACATTATCTCCATCAAGAATTGACGCTAATGGCACATTATTGCCACATTAATAATGATATAACTGCGGGTGTCATTTTGGCGAGTTGTAGAACATGTCTTTCTCTTCATTTGACACCTACAATGTGCTAGAAAACGATTTTTGCATTCTGGGGCATTAGAAACATTATCTGGGGGTTGATGCTGCTACTGCTATCTTGTCACTCTCGAACGTAAACAAAGAATCCGGGTAGTTGAGAGCGGAATGCAAAGTAGTGAAAACAGCTGACAGAGTACAGATATCTTTTATTTCAACAAGGCCTTCCACAGACGTACAAGACGATGTAACCGGAGGTCTATCCAGATTAAATAGCTGAGTTAAGCAGTCGCACACTTTTTTATTTCTACGAATGAGGCCCAAGCTCGTGTAGAGCAATACATACAAGGCACGTGCGTGTGGATAGATATGCAAATCTCGAATGCTCACTTTTGGAGTGTTACTAGCTGGGCAGTCATGGGATGGAGGGTTGAAACATGAGCCTGGTGATATACAGAGGCGGGTTTTGTGGCTACTACTATTATAGGCGTTTATAACAGAGCATTGAATAATGTGCAAGAAATGTACATTAAGGTTTAGCCCAATGTCAAGGCTAAACCTCTTTAAAAACGACACAACTGCAAATAAACACTTTGAAAAACAAACACTGAGCTTGCAAAAAAGCTCTGTCGTGAGTATGTGTTTTTGTTCCTCGCATTCATGTCACTTTTATTATCTCAAGTGTGGCTTCGTCGTCGATCGTCTAGAGTTGACATAAACGATGCCGTTTTATGTGTCCATTTTGGCGAAGGAATTTACGAGGCGTCAAATTAGCAGAATAGGACTAGTGTGGGTTATTCAATTGCGGGGTTCGAGTTTCAGTCGGGCTAGAACAAAGTAAAGTCTGTGATGGCGTATTTCGATAATTAAGGCAAGAAAAAGATTCGATTCGGTTGGATTTTATTGACCCTGGATTTAATCACTTTCTTTTATTTTGCACGAAAACAAAAGGAGGTGAAATGAAACTCTTAATGAATTAAAGTGCATTAAAGTAATTATCTCTGCAGCGTAAAGCGCTTCATTATCGAGAAAAGGATATTATACCATGCTGTAATTTTGAAATACAAAACTGGACAGCAGCAGAACGTTAAAAACTGTATCATAGTTCTGGCGTGCTGTCCCGCTGACAGACTTCAGTGTCAAATTACACTTTCGCACCGTGGCTTCTACACTTTTTTGTACGACGCTTTCGTCAAAAAAGTTTTTTGCTTCCCTGCTGCTATTCGCGTTCTCTCCGGAGCAAAAGGCCAATAAATTGTCTTTATATGTGAGTAGTGCAAAAACACAGTTGTATCTCGAGAATATGAGAAGTAGAAGAAGACATTCCACTCCGTGATTTATCGTCTAATACTCGGAGTAAATACGGCGTGTGCTCAGTCTACTCCAGCAAAATGCGTATCTTGCATTCTTCTTCATTCTATTATGTGCTCCCCTCCCCTTGAGAATGTGCTGCAAATGGGAGAATGGATACAATGCTGTCTTTCTGATTATATATTGCTCGCAATTTAACACCAATTTCTTTACCATTATGTGTATGAAGAGGAGGAGAATCTTCTAACAAGCGACCGAGGTCGTATGAATTATTACTATTATTACGATGAACAGAGAAAGAGCGTCACTTTGTTGAGTTTGTGATATTCGATAGCTGTTATCCTGTTTGAGTCTGGATTACTTCCGAAACATTATGTTTACATTCGTGAATATTATGTCTGAAGACTGAGTCTTTATATAGCTTTAGTGTCAGCAAGATGAACCAAACCGATCATTGTAGTGGCAAAAAAGTGTCATCTCATCAAAGCTGCAGGAGATTGTTAAATTAGTTCCTGTAAACGTGTACAAAATGACACTTTTACGGAGTGGAAGGGGACGGAGAAATTGGAAATGGATCCACCCAGCTCGAGTTACCCACCTCAAAACAAGTTGCATTGTCGGATGTGTGTATACGAGACTACTGTTTACTTCCGTCATTATTACTATGCACAGTGGATCTAGAGTATTAATATATACACTGTAACCGATATTTAGTAACTTGAGGATGCTATGAAACCACTGTGCCATATTTATGAATAAGTAGACAGCAGCAGCCAAACCTCCCTCGGGATACACATTGTAGGGGGCATCATCATTAACTATTGACTTCCTTTCCCACTTTTCCCCCCGTGCCAGCATTTTGCATATATTTATTTGCAGCCGTAAACACCGCTAACGAGATTGGCTGCAAGTACACGTCTAATAATTACGGCTGAGCGCGTGCCACGGCGGATTGAATAACAACGATACACTTCAAAGGAGTTGTGCTATTACTAGAGGGCAAGGGAGAAACAGCAGACTGCCAGACGCTAATGTTGCAATGTGACTGGACTTGCAGCACAGTGGTGTCAAAATAAAATATATTTAATTTCATGTACACTACACTTCAAATCACAAGTTGCCTATAATGTACAGTAGTACTTGCTTTCCAATGACCAAACATTATAACCCACTGTGCCTTCTGATAGCAGTAGCAGTTGTTGTTGTTTGCAAGTATAAAGGAAACACAATTTGAGCAGCAGCAGCTGCTGCTACTGTTAAAGAAAGTTCATTGTCCGAAGTTTTGCTTGGACGCTGCTTCCTAGGATACGATTTCCTCCCCATTTATCCCTGGTTATTGTCGTTTTGCCTTTGAAGTTTAAACTTTAAGAGGGTTGTATTGCTTTTCATGTAATATGTACCAAGAAGAGGGTCAAAAGACGGTGCTTTTGTCTTTAAAAGAAAAGCTTTCTTCATATTCTTCAAAATATAAAAAGGCGGCTAATTTTTCATGGCGTCTCTGAATCTTCATTTTCACGCTCCCGTTGAAATATAACGAATAATTTTGCATGCGAAAAGAAAAAGAGGAGAAGCCGAAATAATCCAACTTTTGAAGCATAAACTCTCTTAAAACTCAACGAAAAGGAACTTAATTGTATTCAAGAAACCCGTCTCACTCTACACTTCATTCTCACTCCATTTATTTTCTACCAACTTCTCAATTGTGTCGGCTTTTGCACATAAAGTGTAAAAGAAGCAACGTTTATTCCACTTTTTTCGCTTCCTTCCCATGCCATAATATTCGTAACAAAAGCTTAATCACGAGTGAAGGCATGTTTGGGGTAATTACACGGAGGAGGAGAGAGATCCCCAGAGGCAAAGTTTCGCAGCGTTGTCTTGACGAGTTGAAGGCCTTAGACACACTGTGGGTTAGGGTTAGACTGTATTAAAATGGCAAATTACTATGCTACAAAAAGCTTGTTATGAGGCCACTGTGTAATGACAGAAGTAGCCCAGAAGCCAGTTGCATGCAAAAAATATAAGATTACATGATGGCAGGGGAGCGAACCTTTCCAAGATGAAAATTGTTTCTGCAAATGTCCAATTTGCTGTCATACCAAAGTAACTTCGTGTTTGTGTAATAATGACTACATTACACACACTTTCAGAGTGCAGCACACTGACCTGTCACTCATAAGATGAGCTCACTTTCAGGAAGTGTAAAAGAAGGTTATTCTTGACCGTGGCCGTATATTTTCTGACAGACAGTTCTCCAATAAAATACCAATCTTTTGCTATGAAAAAGTAAAACTTCTTACACCCGACAAGGCCATAAATTTGAAGGTACACGCCTCAAAATATAAACCGATATGTGCTTGATTTATCCGTATTGTGCTCCATAGAGATCTTTCTTGCAGGTGGAGCAAGGATGGAGAATTCACTTTCATTTTCTCGTACTAGACAATGGCGCGCTTAATTGAATTAAACTTTTTGTTGTCTGTTATACGCAGGATGTTGCAAGTTACAGTTTTATGCATATGTATGAGTCTGAATAATAACTACAGTAGAAAGCCTGTGAAAATAGAGGTTTGCTGATAAGTTGTTATCTCCAAACTTGATTAAGTAAAGCTTTAACATCTAATGACCTGTTCTATACCTGAAAAATGCGTTCGTTTTGCAACTTTCTCTTTAATCAATCCGAGAATTGTACACGTTCGTTTCTTTTCTTAATTTCTATTGCATCGCCATCGTGGTTCTTCCATTAACGAATCGACGTCTCCCTTTGTAATTGGGCAATTAAAGTTTTACCTATAACTCTTCCGAGGATAGTGAGGGATACAGGGTGAGCCATCTATACGGTACAATATTTCGCAGTTTTGTGCTAAATATAAATAAAACTCATCATAGCAGACAAATTTGCTCATAAATGTCAATAAAGCATCTGCTACTTATTATTGATTACACTAAACATAGACAGACATGTATATACACTAACAGACGAGTATATATTATCACCCTGTCCTGTTATATTGTTTTCCAAAGCGTGCGTGCGTGGATAATTGGTAAAAAGGCAATTGCATTTTCGGCTTCGTTCTAATTCTCTTTTGCTGCTCTTCTCTTTCTGATTAGTTTTGGAGAACCAATAATAAAGTAGCAAACGTAGTAAAATAGAGATTAAAGAAAGTGAGTCCTCATTCATATCTGGAAACGAGACGGAAAATAAGGTGTCATAAATTCCATTGTTGGGTTTGTAAATTAGAGCTTGGCTGAGAACTCAAGTTTGCCGCTCGTAAACAATCTTTTTGTGTCGAAATCGATTTTCGCGCAATGAATACACTTTGAATAGCAGTTTTATCCTATTTTTCACTAGATTGGAATCTGGACTCTCGTCTCTATTCATAGCGTTTGTTTTGGAGTTCCAAATACGGGTTTCCAGTCATTGAATAATGCCGACTTTTTAGAGCGCGAATTCACAATAGAGACTGGAGTAAGATTATTTGCTTCATAAATAACTCTCCATACAGAGATTAGATCCACTCTGGCATTCCTTCTTGCCACCTTGTACATAAAAAGAGAGCTTTAAAGATGTTTGCGAATGCTTTTTTGTATAGACTGGCCTCTGTGACTGATTATAATGGTGTTTTATGCACCAGATACAGGTTTTAGAGCCCCTTGTTTCACCCTGAGTATGTTTTATGTCCATGTTGTCAAACAGTCTGAAGCCACAACAACCGTAAATGTGTTTGTTCATCGTACTACTAGGACAACATTGGAAGAAGGAGAATGAGCTCTAGAATCGACACTTAATAAAAACGTCAATGATGTTTACAAGATCAGCGTTTTTTGTGTCCAGTCGAAGAAGAATCACCTTTTGTGTGGAATGTTTAAACAGTTCTAGACATGGGTTTTAAAATGTCTTCTTGTTTAAGATAGAGTTTAAGAGTGACATCCATGATTGCATTTTGTATAACAAGCGAGCAGTGACATGGATGTGTAAACATTAACCCTGCATGGGTGACACCATTCTACCTACCACTTTGAGTAAAGAAATCTAGGATTATATTTATTGAAATCTGTTATTATTTTATATCTAAATGTTCTGTTGTATTACTCTGGCTACTCTGACGTATTCTTACACTTGCCAGAGTACCGTTTATACTGAGTAAGCATGCTGGAAACATTCTATAAATGCAACTTTGTTTACCTTCCGGTGTCGACTTTCGCGGCAATTTGAGACTTTGTCTCGTTCCGGACTCAGAGACGGAAGAAGGGGAGAGAGGAGATGTCGTAATTTGTACCTTGCCGAGACATTCAAATCGTCTCTCCCATCTTTAACATTATTATTTAAAGGGGCGTAGGGTGGATAAAGTTGTTTTGGTTTTGAGAGGAGGAAAGAGTTCTCAACACATATTTCAAACAATGCATTGATGGAAAATAGAGATGGAAAACATTACAACAGTTCCCACAAGTTTATACACACACATGGTAAAATCACTACGTACTGCAATAACAAATGTTGATTATAGACCTCTCCTCTGACAATGGCGAGGAGGTGTCAAAAAGTGAAGCCATTTTGCTGCTACAATGAACAACCGGGGATTGAATGTAAGGATTTATTTATTCTCCAACCCCCTGTAGTAAAAGTCGGAATTGCAGATGAAGCTATTACTTACAACGGCGACAGTCACCAAAATGCACGAGGAATACTAATATGCAAGCTTTGTTACCGTGGTAGGCTAGGGATGCAGGAATTTGAAGGCACACATATATTAAACTGCATTCTTTATGCTCATTACTATACTCTTCAGAGGTGTAGCAGACATAAAAATGCGCAAAGTATACTGTAACGTTTATATACTTGTTTATCTGGCAACCCTACCGATGGGTCCTAATCTCTTCTGAAGAGGGGGAAACCTGCAGACTCAACAGAACAGAGAATCACCCTCCAACTGCTCACCTTGTTCTCAGAATGTATGCCATGCAAATTGCTCCATATTACAATTAATCAACAATTAAGTCATCTTCCAACAAGGAAGAAGTCAATCTGTCGTCGTAGACATCATTATTAGCGTCGTCGTAAACTCTTTTTTGTAGTAGACATAATTACTTTGTATAATGAGAGGAATTAACTGAGATTTTCTTTCAAGTATGTCGTTAGAGCAGAGACTGAAAAAGTAATGAGAGTCGATTTTCCAAGCTTTCTTTTCTTGGAGAGATAATTTGACCCTTTGCTGCTAACAATAGGTGTGGACTTACAATAGGAGGAGAAATTTCTACATATTTTAAGCACTTTTTGTGCTGTATACAAATAGGACGAGATGTACTTGTGACCTGATAGGGGTGTTAAACTGAGGTGCGGGAAGAAGACAATTTGCGCCTTTTTAACCACATGTGTGTTAAATAAGCTACTTTTATCCCAAAATTAGGGTGCTGAAATATTGCTAATGAATAGAACTTTCCACCCCTTCTCTGAAAAACGTATCTCTCAGGCAACGAAAATGTATAAAAATCAACGGTAATAAAAGTAGGCGTCAGCATAATAATAAAGTATCGTATAAAATAATACTAAGGGCAAAAGTTTTAGCCACTCCCAGTATCTCAATAATGATCTACATTTCAAAAGTTCAAAAACTATACCTAATGTACTTGGGAAGAAGAAAGTTTTATAGTGAGTGTGAAAGACACGAACGAAGTCATAAAACACAGCGAGAGTGAAATTCTTTCAAACGAAGATGAGAGAAAAAAGAGAACCCATGACCAATTTTATCGATTTTCGCCTCAAGCCTGACTGTTGCCGCCATTGAATTATAAGTTATTTAACAGGTCTATGGATTTCCCTTTAAAACGTGATTTGTACCATTGTGTAAACCTGCATGATGCCTCATAAAGCACTTCGGAATGTCTTATGTTGCCGATTTGGGTGTTTCTAATCCGATATATCAGAAGGCCTTAACGGAATTTTGGGCAAATCATCATCAAAATCCCCCCTGTTGGCAGCGAGCTTTGTTTTTCCTTAAACAAAATACGTTCTAGTGTGTACATTTGACGTTTTGCCTCTGCCAGGAAATATTTTGAATTAATTCAATACCACGAGCTACAGCAGCAGGAGCATCAATGATCGGTTTTCTCTCTATTATTTTCTTATCAGTCTTTGGAATCAATTAATATCGAAGCCCGGCTCGGGTGTGTCCGCATTAGTTTAACCCGCCCCGTGTGTGTAGCATCCTTATATGAACATTATTAAGACGGTTACAATATAATACAGTGATAAAATCCTTTCCTTTACTCCCCGAAATGAAAAACGTTTGCAGTACCTCGAGCCAACCTCTTTAGCAGTACCCAGACCCTGTTAAAATTTACCTAGCGTTGACTTATCATACCCATTGAACTTGCTGCCCGTTTACCGTTGATAATGATTCCCCACCTTCTTTTATGAGTGTTGTGTTTCGCTATGCATTAGATTTGTCTATCTTTGGGGTTGATTCAAACTGTGCGATCGTGCCGCTATTTCTCCTTTTGCGTTGCCGGCGCCTCGTACACTCCAATACCAGCATGGGGCGAAGCAGCTCTCTCTTTAATACACGAGACATGATCAGAATTCGATTTCTTTTGTTTCTCTTTTGTGTGCTTTAAAGTTGTTGCTGCTCTGTGGTGGAAAATAGATAAATTAACCCGTGAAGCAATGCAGGCGACTGAGTTGGGGGAAAATGATCTTGTTTGGGGAAGCTGAGTTCCTGAAAATCCTCTTCATGAAAGTAATGATGTTTAAATTCCATCTCTGTACTCGGCTGTAACGATGCGTATGATACGTCAAAAATAGCAGCAGCAGCGCTCAAATTTCAGAAATAGTTGACTCCGTGTCACAAATATGCTGCTTAGCCTCATAAAAATGTTCGCATTTGGGGGGTTGAAGATATACAAAGACTGAGCAAGACATCAGTTGATGCTAATCAGCCCAGTTGCCTTCATGATGATGTTACGCGCTATCTGATGATATAATTCAAATCTATCATATCTGGCATATGGACTGTATGAATATAAAATGCGGCAAATATGGAGAGTCCAGATACTCGTAATACTACCAACAGACATGTCTTATTCATTGATGTCTGACTTGAGTCAATTGTACGTCTATGGCTGAGTGAAGACCACCCTCCGGAAAATTCCAGTCTGTCATGCATCCAGAGAGGAGTTATGACTGCCGTAAAAGCATAAACCGTGGTAGGGGTGCCTTTTCAACGTATTATATGATCTAAATTTTGGTGGATATTTTGCCACCGCAAAAATCGTTTTAAAAGGTGGCCAGAAGACCACCCTTTATGTCAGCATAAAACGCAATTTTCCCGACGTTTAAGAAAATCCTTTGAATGGGAAGATGAGCTTCTGTTTATAATTGCTCATTACATGTAGTAACAATAATAACAGTAGAAAAAGTTTAAACGCTCTTCAGCTGTTGCAAATATAATTATGATGCCCTGGCTGGCGGCTGCGAATTATCATCAAGCTTGTGCCTGAGTGTTTTTCTTTCTTTCGTCAGACCGCAAACGGGGTGAAAAAAGAATGGGAGAAAAGAAGATTTACTTGATGAAGGAAAAGTGTTTTAATGGTGATGAAGTTTCATCCACGGGAGGCCAATGACGGGCTGAAAATTGGGGGAAAAGGGTCTAGAAATGGTTTTACTTTAACCATATTTTAGTCAGATTCTTAAATTTTGCAAGACTTAAGGCTTTAATAATAAAATTTAGCCTATACTTTGCATTTTATGGAAATTATATAAGTTCAAAGATCTTGCCTCTCTAGAGCATGTTCGCACCCCACTGCATCATCCGAAGCACTTTGCCTAATGATGATGATCTATCTTCCATCCCTTCTCTCCCTTCCCATTACCACATATGCAATTGTAAGCAAGTGCCAAAGGGTGCTAATGACACTTCAAATCTGAGCATTTGAAACTGGGAGAGGGACACAAAAGGACACTCAATGCATGCAGAAGGGCATTTTAACACTTGTCAGAGAGATAACTTTGTCAAAAACGTCAATGCTACGCGTTTAAAAGGGAGAGAGAATAACATCCATTAACCCCATCATTAACATAAGAGAAGGCAAAATTCCATTCATTTTGACTTCTCCACTAATGGCAAATTCCAAAATTGGCCCCAGCACGACTTTTAATATTTCCAACATACGACCTTTCCGCTCAAAATTATGTGTGTGGGTCTAAAAAGCAGACACAATGCATTAATATATTTTCCACTCTCTCCTGTTTGTCATGTTTCTACACGGAGGAAAAGAATCGGCATGTTTGTCTTATAATAATAATGTTACTCGGTAGAACAAACGTTTGAGAGAATATACATCATATAGAGGCACTCTCTCTTTTTTCGCCCACATAAAGTGGCTATTTCAAGAGGGGTTAATGGACTTTAGATCATTCTAAGCACTTTTCTATCAGTTTTTGAGGGCCATGCATGTAGATATGGGGTGCGTAAGGAGTTATTGGCTGGGCCGGGGTAAATGAAATTGAGGCCGAGGGAAGCATGGGTGTATAATGTAACATTAAGCATATAATGGGTATACTATGTGGAGTATAGGGTGTTTTATCACCTATGAAGTAAGCGTAAGGTGTCGGAAGATGGAAAGGGTAATTAGCCAAAGCAGCATGGGCCAATAATGGCTCTCTCTCTCCGAGGCAGCTGAGACCGCGAAAATGAGTGTAGATATATTTTTTTGCAAATGGGAATATTTCTTTTTCTCTTCCCAACTCTTCTTCTTCGCGGTCTCATGACCTTAGGGCGTTAGAACGAAACGAAAATGAGACACTGATAAGAAATCTTCTGCTTCAGACTGTTGGCTATATTTTTTCTTTATAAGGCCTCAGCTGCTCGTAATTCCTAGCTTGACAAGAAGACAATCTACTTCATTTTCCGGAGAGAGACGACATTGTCGCTTTTAGCAATGGAAGAAGAAAACCTCCATTGCAGTTGTATCGATCCAACAAACAATGCAGCTATTTTTAATGCCGTGATAATCAAGTGCTGCAGTGGCAATTTTTGAGGAGACAAAAATGTTTTAAGGTCATGAAGTGGTGTAAACACCATTGTAATGAGGCCTCATAGACCTATAAAAAGTAACTATAATCACAGTTTTGCATATCAATGCCTTTTTTTGCTCCTGTCTGGCATTTGTTTCTAATTTACCGACCGCAGAGGCAGCAACGGTAAAAACGGAGGAAGAACAAAAAGTTGTGACAAAAACAGGGGCTTCTTTTTTCAATAGAGGAGGAGAAGAAACTAAATTAGCCTAAGGATCCGATTTCAAGCTTCCTGACGACGGGATTAGAAAGAGATTATTATACAATGATTGGCACAATAGGTTGAAACCAACATTTTATATGATCATTATTAATATGTTGTGCAAAATATTAGTATATAATCTAATTATTACCATAATGATTATTTTCTAGAATAAATTCCAATTTGATACCACTGTGTCTATGATTGTTGTGATGAATATAGCCGTTTTTTGCCCCGACAATTTCCACAGGTGATTTATCGGCATCATATCAAGTTTGATGTAAAAGGAGACGAAAGCGTGGTTGAATGTTTTTGCTCCTCAGAGAGTCACGAGAACAGTTTCTTATTCAAGAAAGGATTGTATTACATTCTAATTGTTCTGAATGTCGTCTATAGTTGTTGTGCCGTTAGGAGAAAAGTGTGCTTGATTGAGGCCAACTGACGACATTTAATCATAATGAAGAACGAAAGGGATACTTGATGCCATTTGGGAAGGAGCCTGGAAACAATGTATGTTAATATAATGTATTAAGTAGGATAATATTTTGGCAACCCTGGTCAAATTCCAGGTATTTTTCGCTTCAGTCATTAAGGATATCAAACCGTCAATAAGATCGGATTTCACGACGACTTGTGTGCAAAGAAAATCAACGGTCGCCTTATTTTCTACTTCTGTCACAGCAGGAAGTGGAAAAAAGTTTTGCAGCTGGCAATCCACCCTTCAATAAAAACTAGGCGAAAAATAAGTTGCAAATCAAGACGTTTGGATATATACTTTTTTTCTTCTTTGACTTCTAGAAACAACAACAAGACAACAACGGCGGTGACAGCAGAAGAAGAAGCTGGGAAAACAAAAGGGGACGGTTGACAAAAATAGGGTGGTGCAATTCTTGGATTTTAAGGTGTACATGCAATCAAGATATGTTAACCTACTCTTTACCATGTACCATATGTCTAAGGTGTATATATTTGAGGTAAACTAATGCCTTATGCAGTTTGCACTGCGACAATATGGCATTTGCATACCCTTACTTGGTAGAGCTGTCAACAGTTAGAAAGCCTCCCAGCAGAAATAATAATAAAAAACTTTTCCGCATTGTTTTTCCCTGCTTCTTCCAGTATTTTCCGGGTAAAGGGGAGGAGAAATAGTGGAAAGTATGGCAGTGTACTCTATAGTTTCCCCCCTTCAACCCCCTTATGGATTGACAGAACGAGAGGTGAATGCCTTCTAAGGGTACCTTTTTCAATACAATTTGTCTCAATATTGTTGCCATGTTAAGCCTAAAATATGTCTGGGGGAAACTGTAACATTAGATGCCTTTTGCAAAAAATAAGCATGTTCAAGGGCTCATTTCCTCCAGTCAGGCTTTGAAACAAAAGTCGTCAGCATAATCCTGAAATCCAATCCCTGAGTAGCAGGGAACGAACAAGGCATCTCAAAATTGTTCATGGGAAATCGGCTTAGCAGCTTTATTATTCGATATCCTCCCCGTGAAAAACCTTGATCGGGAAATAATTACGGCTGAAACGAGCTTGTTGACATAAACATGGGATTAATTCTGCTCGTTTAATGAGCTTATTTTTATAAACGGCTTCTTC
>LR140871.1:0-14602 GCA_900659605.1 Tisbe holothuriae | reverse complement strand
CCGGACACCACCTCCCCGGTGGCTGCCTTGACCAGGGGTGGCCCGCCAAGGTAGATCTGGCCGATGCGGTGGACAATGATGGCCTCGTCGGACATGGTGGGCGTGTAGGCGCCGCCGGCGGTGCAGAGGCCGGAGACGAGGGCGAGTTGGGGGATGCCCTGGAATTATTAAGAAGCTATAACAGGGTGAAATTATAAGAAAGTAGTCTACGGTATAGGCCAAATAATAATCAGGGAACATTTGTACCTTTTAAATGTACTTTCTGACGGTTGAGTAATTTACTGCTGTTTCTGTTTCTGGCAATGACGTGATCTATGATGTAAATCATCATTAACCTCGAATTAGATCAAGGCGACTATAACTTTCTCGAACAGAGCTTTTATGACATTCGAAACAATTTTTTCTACTTGCAACCAATTGAATAGAGATGCATTAAACTATATTATACCATAAAATGGGCTTTTATCATGTTACATGGTCGAGTCATGTAGAATTTGTAGATAATAGTAGTTTATATCCTGATACAGTAACTGTGGTATGCATATCGATGATATGTTAAAGAGTATGAGGACTGTAACTACCAAAGTATAGGCGTACCTTTGAGCTCATAACGGCCTGATTCCTAAACGTCCTCCCTCCATGCTTGACATCCGGGAAGATCTCGGACTGCAGCGGCAGGAACGCCCCTCCAGAGTCCACGACGTACACCGTGGGGATGGCGAGCGAGTGGGCGATCTCCTGAGCCCGGAGGCTCTTGGTCACTGTGATGGGGAAGGAGGTGCCGCCCTTGACGGAGCCGTCGTTGGCGATGAGCATGCAGCTGGTGCCCTGGAAAGGAATTATTGATTACATGTATTATAATTTCAAATGTCCTTTTACGTGTATGTAATAAAATAATACCCCCTTCAGAAGCTGAAGAAAGACCCCATTACGTATGATATTCATTGTGAGACTCTGATCTAAATGTCTTAAATATGCAACGTATATTATTATAGATCATAGTCCATAAATTTATGGACTATGATTATAGATATGTAAACAATTTTGTGATGATCACAATTAGTCTCCTTTTAAAACTATTTGTAACAAATGATGAAAGGAATGTGTTTTTGCACTGAAATTAGGAAATTCTTTAATTATCTTAAAAACACCGTTTTAAAACATTCGTGACAAACACCATAAGAACCTTTAAAATGGATGATATTCATTTTCAGTTTATACATGCATTTCTACTTGATTTCAGTCCTCAATAGCAACGACCAATTTAGATATCTGACAACCTAGCAACTTCCAATGAATACGTTTTATCATATCAAAATCATACAAAGATTGACCTTACACTCATAAACACACATTTTAATCACATCTTTTCCTTGGAAGCTCATTAGAGTCTAACATAATTATAACCCTATCTCACCCAGAAGCTGATTATGACAGGTTTTATCCTGTTTATAAGCATATAAAAGTCGAGAATGTGACTTATTGATGACAGTTTCACATCGGCATGCGACATTACTTCATCCTCTTGTCGGTTTTCACCGTTCTGGCGGCAGCATTGCCGGCCAGGCATGAAAACCAGGTAAGCACAATGGATTCCAGTTGGAAATAATTATAATTATAGTAACTACTGTGGTAATGTTCTGCTTCTACACAGGAGGAGATCCGACAAATGGCGACGTGGCCGAATGAGTTCCTTATGCGACCTTCCCTCATGAGGGCGATTTTGGCCCAATACCCGGAGTCAAACAGGGGACAAGCAATCAACTATGTCAGGTAAGTCAATTATAAGATATTTCAAATCGGTAAAGAGAGCAAATAGTTGCATAAAGAATTATTTTAAAGTTGCAATTTCAATATTACATCAAAAATATCATTTGTGAAATAAATTTACTAAATGAATGAAGCACTAAATAGTATATAATCTTTAGAAGCCAACAAAGTGGTCAATCCCGTTTGAAAAAGGATCTCGGAGGCGACGGTGGCGACCCGAATCAGGTTCATCTTCCCTCAGCATTCAGACTGCGGAAGCGTGACCCTTACCAAGGTAAAACTAAATAAAATTAATTGCTATAATAACTAAAACTTTTACAATCCAACTTACTCTCCTGTAAAGACCTCTCAATAAGACACAAGATCTTTAGTAGTTGCATTTGTCCCTAATATGACTCTACCAATAAGTTATTACCTTTAATCTGCAGTATATTTCAGGATTTTAGTCAATTTTACTTTAGCAGTCCATGCTTAAATAAAAAATACTTAATATCTACTAATAAGAAAATATATTCCCCATAGATTTTACTGCTCGTAGGTACCTAGTATGAACTAGGCAACTATATAATATCATATTCTTCTTCTACCATCAGCTGGTTCCTCTGCCGACGACCAATACGACGTTGAAGAGGAAGAGATGGAGCTGGAGCCGACGGTTTTCAACAAGAGGGACATTGCCACCGCTTACAGACTTAAGAGGAGGTTCTTGCAGGTGAGATAGATTAAGTAAAGTCTTTATTAAGTACATGGATCGATCCTATATGCATATGCTCATCGAGCTCGGTTTCGAAAAAGTACGGCTACAAAACCTTAGAACTCATTCCATAACTTGGAATCCATTGATCTTGGAAAATTGATGCTTGGCTTGTTTTATGTAAAGTTTTGCTGTTTTCATGGTACAGTAAAAACCTTGTCATATTACACTTAAACAAGGCACTAAACGACAAAAAGGTTACTTTATACCTAAATTTATATCAATATCTTCTTTCAGGAGGCTGCTGCGGCTGCCGATGGTGGCTCCGAGTCCGGCATGGGCAAGTACTTTCGTTTAAGGAAACGGACCCCGGGAATGTTTGACTTCATCATCAAGAGGACAAACAATACACTCAGGTCAAACTCTTTCAGGCTGTAGAAATCTACTTAATAATATACATATTAACAATTATGAACTAAAATTTATATAACTTTTAAAAGGTTATAAAATAATCTTCCATATGTTGCTCTCTTTAAGTTTATATATTAAGAGTCATATTTATAACCAAGGGGGAGGTTAAATATGACATAATTGTTTAGTTTTTTTATCTATAGAGGCTGGTGTCAATATATTGCCACATAAAATTATATTTAAAAGCTCTTCAAGTACTTAAAATATGCTTAATAATGCCCGACATGCTATTCCCAATGATTAAATTATGATGGTTTGATATAACAAAGAGGAGTCCACTGTATATAATATGTTAAAAACGAATACTGAGCTAAGCAAAGTATACAAACATATTTAATTAAATATTGTACAATGATAAATCCGGAGATATTACAACAAAATATAACATGATAATGACAGCAATGCAAAACGTGACTTTGTGTGGCCTAGTTGTTTATTTACTTCTGGTCTTAAGAGCGATTCAAGGTATATAGAGTAAATTCTTACAATATATACGCCTTGGAGCGATTGAAGTTGGAAACAAACTGATACGCATACACATGCTACCTAAAACAAAATTGCATTCTTAACTTGTTTACTTCTACATCACCAAAGTAGTAACTGTTATGCAAACGTACCTTATAGGACCCTCTTTTCTTCCAAAAAGTTAACCTTTTTCTCGTCATGATAATAAAACTGCACTATTCCCTACCTGTATCTGTCCAATCCCGGTAACACTCCCCGCACACGGCACATCCCCATACTCGAGTCCCATTCCAGCGGTGGTGCCCAACTCGAACAGTTGGGTGTCTGGGTCCAGGATGTGGCGAAGACGATCTCGGACCAGGAGCTTCTTGTTGAGCTCGACATGCCTAAAACAGAGAATATAAGAGGATTTAATACAGACTCCGTAATAAAATAAGTGACCATGCATATTACTGTCCGATTGGTAGCTAAACTGAATTCTTCCTTCTCATGGGCAATGTTCGAATACATTTTATAATATGTATGTGCTAAACTAAGTCTAATGCAGGTATTGCTAATTTTTTTTATATTAAAATTTATGTGTTGTCAAGGGCAAGAAGGTACGTATTAAATTAAGAGTATTCTAGTCTATATATACCTTGGTCAAGGGGTAATGTTAAATTTTTGACTACCCTAGTGGATTTACTCATCAAGCTAATGAAATCCTTTTACATAACTGATTCAGGATGACTGATAATTATTAGCTCTTCTATTACTACTCACCTCTTCCTTCCCTTCTCCCCTCCCCCGTACACACACGCCTGCGTGATCTTCTCGTGCTCCTCCCTGGCGGCCGCGCTCAGCGACCTCGCCTTCTCCACCTGCTCGTCGCTCAGCTCGGGGTCTGGCTGAAGCACGGGAAACGGCTTGCGGCTGGCAACGGAGCTGAGCGGCTGGTGATGGTAGAACTGGGTGGTGGTTAACCGGCGTAGGAGAAGCATCTATAAGAGTTTAGTGTCGTTTTCAATACAAATTTTAGTTAAAAATTAAGATTGAACCATTAATTTTGTAGAGAAAGCTATTTTTTGCCTATCCAAGAATGACCAGCAGACGCTTAGAAAATAAGTATAATATGAACATCTATTTTGGTATCGTGGTAGGCGTGTACACTGCACAGCCACAGGGGACGCCCAACGGCGCAGTAACCGTTGTACGAGCTACAGTATTTCTTACAGTCAATCATTATGCCATTTTAATGTTATTATTATAAGCAGGCTAAATTGAACGTCAGTAAGTTTATACAGAGTTTTAATGACCTACTAACTGGCATTAGCTTGTAACGTTACTTACGTTACAAATGCATAAGCAACACAACCAATTGTAAATTTAATTGAAGCAAAGCATGCACAGTACAATTTAAAAGACGCCACGAGTAAAGATGCATTTTACAATATACATGACATTGCTTATTAATAATAATAATAGAAGATAACATGCCAAGTATGATACCGGTTCTAACAAAACAGAAATGTAGATTTTACCTTGCTTGATTTCGTATTTACACTCCTTGGTCCTCAGCGTTAATTAAATACCTTCGACAACTTGCCCAACTACACTTAAATGACAGTTCAAAGTACAGATAATCTCATAATTGAAGATAGTACACTCCCAAGCCAACGATTCAGATCAGGTTCGCTTAATAAACTGTGTCATTCAGGGACGCCAGAATGGATTTACTAATGGAGTGAAATATTTTACCACTGTCTCATATTGGCGCTAATTGCATTGTATTTATTGGAATGCAATATTATATTTGTAGCTCTACAATAGACCATCATTAAAGCATATATTAGATTCTATGAAGTAACAAAGGGATTAATATTTCTAAGGCATTTTTTGGCAGATAGTCTTCCCTTGAAAACATTGTTATTGTTCACTCAGCTCAGTCTTATGCTGACATCTAGTGTCGGCAGAAAACTAATAACATTATCTAATGGCTTATTCTTTTTTTACTTGTAAATAATACTAATGACATATATAGATATAATTAATAAAATGCATATTTTGGCTTTATTTAATAAATATATAATTATTTATATTTTCACAGGTTTGTCAGTTTATAACATTCATAGCAATTACTAACCTAAATATCTCATCACCGGGCTTAAAATATCTTCTGACTATCAAATGCCAATGGACAAAACCTTGGCCCCAATGTTGCATATGCCGGCACACTACTCCCATAATACTTCCTCTTCATAACAGGGATGGTATTATTCGTGGATGACTGGAAGAAGTCTATGGAATATGAGTCCTTGAGCAGAAGGGTTCCGGCCGCGGCGGAATATAGAGTTTTAGAATATCTTCTGACTATCAAACGCCAATGGACAAAACCTTGGCCCCAATGTAGCATATGCTGGTACACTACTTCCATAATACTTCCGTTTCATAACTGGAATGGTATTGTTTGTGGACGACTGGAAGAAGTCTATGGAATAGGAGTCTTTGACAAGGTCTAGCCAGTAGGATTCCGGCTGCGGCGGGATGTAGAGAGTGCCGCCCTCGATCCAGGATGCTGGGTAGAAGTTGCGCGGGTGGACGACTTGGAGGCCGTCACAGTTGGCGGCGCTGTAGCGTTCGAGGGTGATGCCGATGCCTGGAAGATGGATACATATTAATTGATAATGTTGAATAAGGACTATATTCTCCATTATTAACATTACATTGAGTCATACTTTAGGCCGATATAAACGAGGTTAAAATAATGTTTACTGAATAATTACTGTAGTAAACAAACTACATGCACTTTAATTCTAAATTGGTCGAACTACCAATTTACCATTAAATGGTTTAGCTTCTTTAAGATTTTTTATTTAACCTACCTTCTACCATTGGCTGCACCCCACAAACCCTCCTTAACGTGGGCGTCATAACCCCGGACCCACCACTTGCCCAACTCTTGCCATTGAAGTTCTTCTTAAACCGGTTCATGCACTGGAGCAGGAATTTTGATTCAGCGTTGGCAAAGCGGAAGATCCCGTTGGCGATCGTGTTGCCAAGGATTTCATGGCCGTTGTCGTTGTGGAAGTTGCCGTGACCGTTTGGGAAGTACCTGGAAGACGAGAGTAGGATTTAAATTCAACAATATTCAAAGCCTCAAATGTATCATAAAACCTATCAATTTTCCCCCTTCAGAAATTATATAAATTTTGTTAAAGATGCATGCTTTAAGTTTAACTTTAAGTTAAGTTTTAGTTAACTTTTAGTTAAGTTTTAGTTAACTTTTAGTTAAGTTTTAGTTAGTTTTACTTAAGTTTTAGTCAAGTTTAATTCAGTTTTAGATCAGTTTTAGTAATGCTGAGTATTGTTCTCCTTGCCATAGTTGTGCTTTAACATACCCATCTGTCGATATAATGTCAGTCTCGAAATCCGTCAACGGCTTCATAATCACGGTGTCAATGTCTGCATACCATCCACCGTATTTGTACACAACAGCCAGGCGCAGCGCATCGGAGAGGTGGGGAACAGCCTTGGGGCTGGCAGCGATCCTCTTGAGAATTCTGGGGATGGAAATAAAAAAAAATGTGTAGTGAAGTATAATTCCTGTATGATGATCTGATCTGACACTATATACCATTTTTATTTCTTCTTTTTGAAGACTCTTGCAATGGGTTCGTACGCCAATAACTTACTGCATGGGCCCAAAATACTTATTAATTGACGGGAAAATGATTTCTCAAATTTTATTCCAAAATAATATTTTTAAATTTAAGTTTACTAGTTAATAACTCCATCCGAGGTTTTTTAAAGGGTAGAGCGTTCGATTTTTACCTTGGGGTGGCCTCTGGGCCGAATGGTGAAGTGGACAGGGTCACCTGGGGGTCTATGTGGTGGAAGTGGACCTGTGGGTCTGTCAATGAACTGTATTTGTCGTAGATCTGAAATGAAACATCAACGTTATATTTTGAATGAGAATTGCAACTAATATAAATAATATCAGGCTGAGGCTCAATCAATGCAGAAGTAGCTAAATTTATAGAATGGCTACTTTGAATGGCTGTTTAATTGTTTTTACTACTTACTTGTCGTGTGGCATTGTTTCCATTTGCCAGGTTGAGCTTCCTTGAGATCATGAGCACTATGACGGGCAGGTTGGACTGACGGGCGGCAGACTCGATGGCACAGCATTGGCGGGGAGTGAAGAATTCACGACCTGAAATGTCTCAAATTACTCATCTACTTACATGGTTGGCATTATGTTATAGTTCTACTAAGCAGTATACTGCTTGCAGTAAGCAATGTTTTATTTGAGAGGCAGAATATATGCCAATGTTCATTCCACTAGTACCTGCTCAAAAGCATGCAAGCATTGGTTCTATGTAAGCTATGCATGAAATTTATTGTTATGTTCCTAAAAACATTACCTGATGATTCGATAAAGAATAACTTATTCTTATTGATCCAAGTATCTTGAAGCTCAGTTAGAGTCACAAAACCATCTTCATCGGCATTTTTATTTTCTTTACTGTCATCCTCAGTCATGACATCCCTGTCACTGTCAACACTGTCATCCTCCCCTGTTATGACCTTCATGTCACTGTCAACACTGTCATCCTCGGCCTCAGTCATGACATCCCTGTCACTGTCAACCTTCCCTCTTATGTCATCCCTGTCAGTGTCAACACTGTCATCCTCCCCTGTCTTGACATCCCTGTCACCACCACTACATTCTAATTCATCTTTATGGCAGTATTCCTCACTCAGCCCATCCACAACTAACAACAGCATTATTAGTATAAATCTTAAGCACCACATGTTATATCATGTCAGGTCCAAGGCATATTGCGAATCTCAGCTTGGGTAACTTTGATGTTATCATGGGAGAAACCGCTGACGACGTTACAGGTAGAAGACTTAGAAGTAGCTGCAATGTGGTCTAGCTGGAGGGAGGAAATTGGCAATGAGCTTGGTTCATATGTACCGGTCATAAAGGAGACGGGGAAGTGGTTGCGGAGTAAAGAGGTAGACGGATAAGTTATATTTGTTTATATGTAATGGAAGATTCTATTACTTCTATTTGCTATAAAAGAACTGTTACGCATTTAAAGTAACTGCAACAGTTATTGTATTTCTATACGAGTTAGTTAAAGGTTCATTTACATTATTATATATTCCAGCGACGTTAAGAACGTACATATGAATAGTGTGCGCAATATTTTGTGTAAAATATATCTGTAACGAAAAAAAGTCATATAAAAGTGTTCACTGGCCAATAACTGTTTTAATCTTACGACGGTCAAATTGTAGATTGCTGCGAAGAATTCTAGGCCGGAATAAAAATAAGTCAAATTTCGGCTTGGAAACGTCCGCGAACGTGAAAAAACACAAGCCTCAATTTTCTGGTTTTTGAAATTATTTTTTTATTTATAAATAGTGGTTCAGATTCCATAATTCCCGCTTACGACACGGACAGTCAATAGTACTAAAGAGTACTTAATAATCAAAAATACTTTTATTATACACCACATGATATCACCATATAAACAACGTTCATCACTCCAAAGAGCTCTCCAATTCCTTGAGATAGTAATCACACTTGTCCGCGAGCACGTCGACGGCCTGGACGAAGATGTCCTCGGGTGGCATGGCGCCCACGCTCTCCACGGTGAAGATGAAGTGGTCGCGGATCTTGTTCATGTCGACGCAGTCGCGGAGATCGTCGTGGCGGAACACGTTGCGGGAGCAGCCGTCGTATCTGAAAATGAAATAATAATAAGACTTAGTAGACATAAAAACAATTTTGACACTGAAGTCATGTTACGGCACATTTTAAACGGATTTGGGATGATAAATCACAAAAAAATATCTTAAGTGTTTCAACAATTTAAGTAGCATTTCATGCTTAAAATGAGCTTATATAATGTTATTACCTCGAATTAGCCACCACAGCCTTCTTCTTCTTCCCCTCCAGCTTAATGACCCCGGGCGAGAAGCAGCTCTGCAACCGCTCAGCCTGCTCGCCCACCACCTCCCGCTTCAGCACGATCTCCGGCAGGAGTCTGTAGAAGGCGGTGCTCACGGGGGAGAACTTGGCGTGGTCACTGCCGACGCCCTTGTACGCGTACCTTGAAAATGTTAAAATTCAATATGATGTAGAAAATTATATATTATTTTGAGGACAATTTGGTCGGTCTTTCTATTCATTCTAGATGATTGAAATGAAGAAAAAAGGAAAGTTGCCTGACTAAAATATAATAAATATAAGCATCAATAATACAAAGCATGGCCATGGGGATGAATTATCATGTCTTGAAAAGAAGTTAAGTGACATAAAATTAGGTAAATCTGCAGTAGGTTTTTACACTCCTTACACTTACAGTTTGATATCCATCTCGTGCCCGGGTCTGAGTTTGGCGATGAGAATCTCTTGCTCTGAGGGACCGGGGTCGCTGGTGATACGTTGGGATTGGTTGCCTTTGGGGATCCATTTGATGTGATCAGAGAGAACCTGTAATATGACAAATGAAATGGGATGTTAAGGTATAAAAGAGTAACTATTGTGCAAGGATGTTTGAATATTTTTCTTTCATCCAAGCTATTGTGAATTGAGTTTCTCAGGCTATGGTGTAAATGGCCGTTTTATATACAAAAATACAACATATACGGCATATTATACACAAAATACACACTTAAATTCTTTAAGTGATCTGGGCTTCACAAAATGCACAGCCAAAAAAGTTCCGTTAGTTACTTAATGCACTCACCCTGTGGTCAATATAGAGATCTTTCGCATCTGTGGAGTCCTTTGGCGCATTCGGGTTCTTCTTGCATCTGATCTTGATCTCGAACTCGAGCGTGTCCTGCTCCGTGCCAAAGTCGTCAGAGTCCTCGCTCTTGTAGCTGAATAGACGAGGGTCGGCGCGGAGAGGGATGAGGCCGAGGCGATGGGACTAAAGGGAAGACAAAAGGATTAGAATATAGGCTGCTATGCTAGTAACCTCTTCTACTTCTTCTATCTCTTCCATCTCTTCTACTGAAAGGAAGAGATAGAAGAGGTAGAAGAGGTTACTAGCATAGCAGCCATAATGAGTGTTTTGAGTCAACGTCAGGGTTCCAAGCATTTCTAACGCCGTTTACAAAAGGAATCTTCAGAATTAATGTTCTTAACTTCTTAAAGAGTTATATAACATTAAAGGAGTAACAGCTCAATGGAAAGCGAGACACCTACTAATAATTAAACTTATTGTGACGGAAGAATTCTACGAATGAGCTTCTCCGCGCGGTGATTCCGCAAAGGAATGACTGTAATTTGCTCCTCCTTGCGCTCGTTCTAGCAAGCTCCCACGAAAGACTTAAGAGTACAACAAAGACCACCACAACAGCTGCTCACTGGGGAGATTTTCAGTTGATTTGCTCAGCTTTTACAGTGAAGCTGAGTGCGAAATACTCAGGATCAACTGAAAATCTTCTAAATTTGCTCAGCCATCAGCTGCTGTGTTGATCTTGTTGTGTTAACAATATATATCTTTCCTCCCACTCTCCCTTTTCAGCCTCAGCCAAACGCGGGCGCGGAGCAGCAAATTAGAGGCACTGTTGTCCGTAGTTGCCGCTGGTGAGCAGCTCACTCGTAGAATTCTTCCCCTTCTTCCGTGTTTCTCTGCCCTCAACCCATAAAAGAAAAGAGGAGACCCGCGGAGGTGCAAACTAGAAACCTTGCTACTCTCCTGACACTATCGACATCTAGCGGTTTTTGTATGAGTTCATTCGTTTTGGCGGGAAGATAAGGTATAAATACAGTCTTTTGCAAATTCGGTAAATGTACTGTACAACATACCTAAATATAACTACAATCCCTTGTAATAGTAAAACAAGTTTTACAACTTGTTTCATGTGCCTGAATCATGCTGGATGATAAAAAAGACAAATACCGAGAAATACCGTACCAACAAAATACCGACTAACACTTTTTGGATATCACACATGCTTAATTCCAGCCAATGTTTCCGTTATCAAATATTAAGAGGACAGAGGATAAGAGATAAATAACAGCTGACACTCTCAAAAGAGCCCAAAATTATATTGCTGTGTTCCAGAAATCCTACTCAGAAGGACTCCTGAGGCTTAGACCCCCGCAGGGCTATTATAAATGGCTCTTGTGCAGGGCTAGGACATAGAACTAAGGGGTTTAGGAAAGCTGAAGGGAGATGTACAATGCTCCCACATTACTAGGGATCCCACAGAGATACATATTTGAAAGTAAATTAAAGAAAGTGAGAAAAGTTAGGCTTGGTTAGGTTAGGCATGTTAGTACTATTATTTTGTATTAATAATGACATGCAAACTTAGGTTTAGAACAATTTTCTAGAGCAAAAAATGCTGATTTTTTTAAACAAAAGTCTTTGTACATAATGTAATGTTTGCCCAATTATAATCTAATTGTGTTTTAATCTTTCGCAGTATGTAGTAAAGTGGTACAAAATCAAGTTCTGTAAACACAAGTCTTGTAAACGAGTCCCTGGATTGATTATATTTGATATAATGTATTTAACATATACATATGCTTTGTTCCTCCTAACTTGAGTTAAACCCTAATTGCCAAAGTAGCATGAACTACCTGAATATGTTTAGTTAGATGTTTTGTTCCTTGAACCCTACCTCTTCAACCAAAAAATCAATCCATTCTGTCAATCCTGGCCGATTTTAGCTGTCGTATAACGACTAACTACCCTAGGAGGGGGATTCCCCGTAAGTCAGGTAATATTTGAGTGATTTGTATAATTTTTACATATTCTGAAAGGCCTTCATCGAGATACTCTTCATCCAAAAAATCAATCAATTCTGTCCATCCTGGCCGATTTTAGCCTGTCGTATAACGACTAACCACCCTAGGAGGGGGACCCCACCCATAAGTCAGGTAATATTTGACGGAATAAAATAATTTTTACATATTCTGAAAGGCCTTCATCGAGATATTCTTCAACCAAAATATCAATCAATTCTGTCAACCCTGACCGATTTTAGCCCGTCGTATAACGACTAACGCATTCTACCAACCCCCCTCCTTTTGGGTTTTCATATAAAAGTAATAATTACTGCAAATATAATGCAAAATGGTTAAAACATTTGGCCATGTTAGCCAAGGCAAGGTGGGAGTCAACTTTATAGGGGCAAGGCTAGGGTTTTGTATGCATTTCATATATCATCTTAAATAAAAAAATATAATTAGGAATTGAAAACAAAATGGGGTATAATTTGAAACCATTTGATGATCACCATCAAGCGTCTCAGTCTGCATGGAATGAACATGAACTGGTAGTATCTTGTCAATATCAAGGAGGATCAAATGACTGCAAGGACCATTTCACTCATGTACCAACAAACTATGGAATGTGTTCAGCTTATAATGCTGCATCATTGTCTGATGTGTTTAAACCATCTGATTATATGACACTTATTGAGAATTCTTTCACAACAGAAAGAAGTTATCCTATCGAGAAGGCAAGTGTTACTTAAAACCACTCAATATGAATTTTGTTTTACAGTTTCAGCTAAAAATGATGAATTGAGAAGCACTCTATCATTAAAATTTAGTCATGAATGTGTTTAGGTGTCTGGCAGTGGAAGTCTCTTCTCCATGGATTTGTTCATTGATATGCACAAGACGGATTTGAAGGGTGTGAATGGAGAACCAAGATTGTTGTTTTCCATTAGTGATAAGGATACATTCTTTGATATTGGCTATCCCTTGCTACATAGCGGAGGTATTTCAGTACAATTTTGTTAACAAATTACATTTGCTAAAGTCAATTTAATTTTAAAACAAGTAATTGAAGTTAGTCAGTATACACCACCTGATTTAAAAAAAAATAGGCTTGCGGATTGCTGTCAATATTGATGTCTCTATCCATGGTACAACATCCAAATTTGACAGCCTTGATGAAAGTACTCGCCAATGCCGAACCAAAGACAACAACAAACGTGGTGATAGTTTCTTTAAAGTGTATACAGAGAAGGGGTGTCTATATGATTGTACTCTAAAGTATACAAGGGAGATGTGTGGGTGCACACCATGGTATATGGCTCAAGCAACAGGAACTCAAGATGGAGAATATACAGAGGTATCTTCTTATGTTGATGAGACCCGGCAGAGAAAAGGAAAACACAAAAAGTCAAATATGGCTAATTATTCAGCTTTTATGTAATTTGAGTCATCAGCGCCTTCAAGATACCAGTACTAAGCTGAGCCTCGGATTACTATTTAGATCAGGGTCCCAAGTTTGCCCAAATAATGGCAGGAAGCACATAGATTTGATTTTAAAACAAAACGTCTTTGATATGCTATAACATAAACTAGGTAATAATAATGTTATTAATACCAGGTGTGTAGTGGTAGACAAGCCTCTCTCTGTTTCCCCCAAGGAATGCGCAACCAATCCATAATCAGCAAATGCAACTGTCCACCTCAGTGCTCAAAGACCTCCTACGCTTTGACCATGTACACAACATTACTCAACCCCAAAGAAGACCATTTCTGCAAGGCAGGGGAAGAGATTTGGAGAGCTGTTCACAAAGTCCGGAGTGACCCAACATGGTCACTTGTGGAGCGACTAGATAAGGTGTGGATATACAATACATTTACTACTCACATTGATTCAACTAGGCAAGACACACTAAGATATGAGATGCTTGAGCATTGTGAGGAGAAGGTTGAAAAGGATATTATCTGGTTTAATGTTGTCATGAATCAGGCAAGGATTGCAAAGATTGAGCAGGATATTAGTGTCAATTTGGTAGATAAGATTGGTCTTCTGGGTAAGATACTGCATTGATTTAGTAAACATGTTACTTAAACCTGAATGGTATTAAGGCAGTAATTACTTTATCAGACATAATGTACCACTTTGTGTTCTCGTGTTATGTTACTTATCACTTTGTGTTTTCGTGTTATGTTACTTTGACTATATTGTAAACTATGTTATGAAGGAGTCTAATTATGAATCAGTATATTAGACTCATTTACATTACTCCACTATTCAAATGATACAAGACAAATTCAATTTTTCTAATTATATAAATAGCTTGAAATAAGCATTTGAAAAGGGGCGTAAGCCCGTGGCGGAATGGTTAGCGTGCGAGACTTCCATGTAAGGGGGCCGGGGTTCAAATCCCGGCCTCGGCGGATGGATTTTTCAAATGCGCCAAAAAGCTGCCACATCCAGTCTA
>LR140870.1:0-14609 GCA_900659605.1 Tisbe holothuriae | reverse complement strand
GGCCTTTTGTCAACGATACTGCGAGCAGCAAAAGCAAGATAGAATGCAATGCCGAATACCGAAGTTGAATAGAGCTCCGGCTCCCTTTTGTGCAATTCTGTGCGTGCATAAAAGTGCACATTAAAAAGTGTTATACCCAAGGACCTTATTGTATATAAGGTCCTTGGTTATACCCGACGTAGTAAGATTTGACGCAATAAAATGCTATAGTTGTTAGTGTCATATAATAGTTCAAGCCTACATACGGTTTATTATCATATTTATTATTATGTTACATGCGTATATTACATACCAACGCACAAAGTGTATATCTGGCCTTGGCATGTTAATATATTACGACGTGGGATAGTGAATGCATATTACATACAACAATCCTATGAGACCGAGCATGTCAATTTCATAGATGTTACGTTTGTACTTATCCATGAAAATGAAAGGTTAGCCTCCATTTTAATTAGTAAAATGTTTGTACTGTGTGGCATAAAAAGCATAATTTTGACATGCCGGTCAATGTGCAAGTTTGGGAGAGAATAACAAGATCTTATGCAAGAATGAAAATGAATATTTTACATTTTAAATACAATTTACACGTAGATACCCTAGCTTTAAAATCTATAAAAGTAAAAAAAATGCTATTTAGAGAATTATTTTTCAAGATTGAATCAGTCTCGGGGCCTTTTGTCGCATAATGTTTTAAACTTTTTGAACTGGGAAGATGAAATTGACTCAGTTAGCCACCAGCTGTATTTATACCAATTTTGTCAAGCACAACTTGATAAATGATAACATGTGAGGCAGGCACATTAACATGATGGTTTAACTTCCAAAACCAGTAACACATAATTTAATTGTAATTTGATGAGGCCCCTGCGGAACTGCGCGGCAGCCGCGGCTGCGCAGGGTTACCAGGTGTTCAAAACAAAAAGTTTCCAAATTTTGCTCAATTTGTCCCCAGATTTTAAAAAGCCAAAATTAGGGGTGCAAGTTCCCCATACCAAAATTTTTTGACCTGTTTTTATTGCTTTTTAATGCATTTCGGACCACTCTGGAAATGAGTAAAAATGAGTACCAAAATTATAAAAAGTTTTATTAAGTAAAATTTCTGGGGACAAGAAAATTCCCGGTTTGTCCCCAAGTTCCCAGAATTATTTTCTTCTCCCCAGGAGGTCATTTTGTTCCCAGTTTTGGCTAATCTGGGGACAAATCTCCCCAACCTGGCAACCCTGATTATTATCAATTCTATTGATTTATAAATCCATTCATTTGTCGCCAACCGCCTTTGCATAAAAACATCTTCCTCGTCTTCTTACCTCAGAAAATAAGGCTCATATAAATGTTATTGTCAGTTTGATATTTCGATATGTAATCGAAATTATAGGCATAAATTAGGCGAATCATCTCATGTTTCGACGGCATTTAAATGCGCTAATTAACTAAAACGAGGTTTTAATATTTATTACAATTTAGTTATTATTTTAAAAATAAGCAGTGGTTGTCTACATGACATTGTGGCATAATATAAAGTAGCTTAAAAAGAGAAAAAAAAGGTGTTATAAAGGTATTTACGGTACAATGTTAATAAGAGTTCTCTAAAACTCAAATAAAAGAAATAATATGGTTACAGGCAAGTGCCGAGTACATTCTGGATCTCAATATTAAATACTATAGAAAGTCCACCAAATAAGTACATGAAAGTACCATAAAACGCCTTTGAATATTTTTTCTCAAGATCTTTATATTATAATCTCACCTAGCCTCCCTTCCTTCTCCTTCCTCTCCTGCTCCTCCAGGAAGATCTTTGCTGAGGTCTGCGCCTGTGTGAACAGCTCAACATCACGATCGTTGACGCCCTGGGGAAGGGACAGAGCCGATGAGGGGCGTTTGGGACGGCCTTTCTCTGGAAAAGAACAAGAAATGGGGTTAGTTGTGGTCTGATTTAAGTACAGTCCTTAAAATGAAAAGGATGAATTGGGAGTTAAAGTAGACGTTGAGCCTAGTTTAGTCAGAATTAGAGTACTAGCCACTATAAAGGGAGTCTAGACTAGCATCCCTAGGTACTATACAAGGGGTTCTACTTAGTCAAGTACTTCTTTATAAGTAATACTTTACTCTGCCTTAATATATATATATATAGTATTATATAGAACATCATAAACGAAACTGGCAGACTTTTAATAAAAATACAGTGTTATAAAATGAATCACATACTGCATATACTGCTACATCGGTACATCCCTAGCAACCGTGTTCCTGCATTGTATGCTTCATTTCTTAGACCGCTTCCTGTTAAATGTTCATGACACTACTACTAGAAGGGTACAATATATTGACCTTTTTGTAACGTAATATGGCATCAACAATTTCTCGTAGCAATTGGTTAAATAAATACCGGATACAAAACAGGTCAAATGTCTGAAAATGTCAGACCAGACCAGGCTAGACGTGTTTGGTTTTCGTACAATATACACGCTATTGGGAAAAGAAAATACTTTTAGAAGGTGCTTAAAGTAAGATTCGTTAGTACCAAATAATGGGAAATTAATCGTACCCCTACTTTCATTATAGCATTATACGCGTATACGCAATTAGTAAATAAATTGAATATGCCCTCAAATTCAAAAAAATCACATGCCAAGCGCCAAATTATAGTTATAAATATTCTGGGCAGTCCGACCGATTCCAAAAAAAATATTAAAAGATGTTCCAACCGTATAAATAAAGCGTTCTTAAAAATGCACTTAATAAACGGACTATGAACTCTATGTTATAATACGCTGTAATATCTAGTTGTATAATTTTTATTGCACAAATGAAGCATTCTTTACGCATGTCCCTAATAATTGGACTATTATAATACGCTGTAAAAGTTAGTTGCATATTATTAACTACTTGATACTCAACAAATAAATACTCAAAAGGAAATACTCAAACGTGCTCAAATCAAAATTCCTCAAAGTGAGAAACTATTGTAAAACTGAATACGACTGAATAATCGGACTCTTTATTATAACAAGTTAGAATAATTAGTTGTAAATTTGTATTATATAAACTTATACAAACTTGATAATCGGACTCTGAAGTCTTTATACATTACAATAACTATATATATATTAAGTAACTTACTTGCGCTCTTCTTCCCAACAGCAGATGCTGTAGATATGATTTCATCCTCTTCGTCGTCCTGGGGTGTTGGCGTCGCTGCCGTGGAACTGTTGCCGGCAGACTCGCCCTTGACACGGCCACGACCTCGGCCGACCTAGAATTATATCATATTATATTAAATATAGGTTTCTTAATACTTGTTTGACAATATTAGTAATATATATTTCGCAAATGAATGCAATGGGGAAAAATATTCATGATCATTTCAAGACTCGAGTCAACGGAGTAAAGTTCAGTAAACTACAACCTGTAACTAATGTATTTATATGCTTTGCATATCAAACATACTTTGAATATTTTTTTACTTGTTTCGAATCTTTCATAATAATAATATGAAGGTCGATTGAAACGTTTATATTTTAACACGACAAATGATAATGTATCTTGTACTATGAGCTTAACTACTTATATATTATTTAGTTTCATAACGCATCCAAGGTCATTTGAAGTTAACTTATGATATGAAATTAATCAAATTATAGACGAGACGTGAATATTTTTAATAATTTATATTAAATTATATAAATCGTTTCATAACGCATCCAAGGTCAAATTTATTTGAGGGTTACTTATGTTATGAAATTAATCAAATTATAGACGAGACAAGAATATTTTTAATAATTTATATTAAAATATATAAATAGTTTGAATATTTATTTCATCCGACTGTCGTTCATAATACTAATATAAAATATTACGACAGCCATGTACTAAGTAATATTTTGCAAAGATATGCAATTAAAAATATAACATTGAAGTAAATTCCAACAATCTTCCGACGGACTACAACCTGACTGGCAAGTTCATCTTTCATTTATTTATATTTCCGTCATGTCAACCCTTCTTTGAATATTTTTTCTTTAGTCATTTCAAAATTATTCAGATAGATTCGCAGTTTAGTATTACATTTCCAATTCATAGTACATGATAGCTCATTTAACATTTGTAAACTAGTAGTATTGTTGCAATGGTTTGCCATAAAAGATAAAATTTAATGTAACAGGGCAAAGTCTTCGCGGATCGCGGTTGCTAACCGACATGATCTCATAAATATATACTTGGTTCTGGCTAACGTTCCTTTGAGTATTTTAAAAAAGGCCAGGATTTTGCCTAGCAGGTTATAAGTAAATGTTTAATCGTTAATGTCTACCATTGCAGTGTTTCTTTAATATATAATGTATAATGTAAATTACCTTTTTCTTCCCCCGTCTCCGATCGGCGGTATCTCCGCTCTCATTCCCACTTGGGCATGCACTCGATGTTACTGCTGAACTTGCTGCTGATGAGGCCACGGCAGTGGCTGTCGTCTCAAGCTCGTCCCTAGAAAGAGGATAGATAGTGTTAATATTGGACTCCAATAATATAATATTTATACGCTTCATAAGATTTTATTTTAAGTCCCAATCACATAAAATCATTACATGACCATTTTAGACAGTTAAGAAAACTTTTACTACAGTACAAATATAATTATTTGCTTTTTAAATATAAAAAACTACGGTCTTATATTTCTACTAAAGAGGAATTACTGTCTAATAGTATTTTTATGTAATTAAATATTATTATTAATAAAAGTCTCAACAATTAATTTGTATAATCTTATTACCTGCTTGCCCTGAGCTCCGAATCACTCATCCGATGCGGACTACTAATCCTGGGCATGATCAAGGGACTCACACTCCTGCTCAGACTACTCTGCCCAGCAACTGCAGCTGTCGCCGTCGCTGCCCCGGTGGCCAAAGAATCCTTATGATCACTGTTGTAGTTCGGTGAGGCGATGTGGCGCAGTCTGGAGTCACATCCGGTGTACATGTGGCTGAGGCCATCGTAGAGGGATCGGACTTGGCTCTGGCCTGGAATGAGAAGAAGGTTAATCGTTAATCATTGCAATAATGTAATGCTAAAATATCGAATATAAAAATACCGCAAGTGGAATCGGCCGACATTCATAAAATTTTATCATTACAGTCCAACTGTAACCATTGCAAAGTACCTTTAAAGAAAAAAGTCAGAACAATAAACAGTAAAGAAAACAATAAGGTTCTGGCCAAACATTAAATTAATTTTGAATTTACTTTGCTTAATCAACCATATAATCATTACATTAAAGTAACGGCAAAATATATAATATAACTTGGGGATGGCATAGTTGAGCAATCATTGATAAATATCTACTCAAAACTATCCCATATAAATGGTATTCTTAGCAAAGTCCCTTTGAATAAATCAATAAAGACGAGTAATATTATTATATAATTTTATCATACAGAAACTTAAAATTAAAAATTAAAGATTGGTAACACAATAGTTATTACTTTTGATTTTTATAAATAATACTGGATGGCTACAAAATATATCTGCCCACTCAAAACTGATGGCAGATAATTTTTTTTTAAGTACCTTTGAAGAAAATGTTCAGAAAAATTAGCAGTTCAGAAAATAGTGGAGTTCTTGTAAAAAAAAAAGTTTTGATTTTCCTTAGCAATCATGTAATCATTACAATAAAGTAATGCTAAAATATAAAATGTAAAAATACAGTCGGACCAAGTCGCTGACTAACCTCCTAAACTTTTATCATTACAGTCTAATATATATACTGTAATCATTGCAAATTTCCTTTGCATAAATCAATTATAAATTTATGGATTGAGAAAACTTATGACATTTCCTTATAGGAGTACTAACATTAAACGTAGGTTAAGGAATACGTTATTAAAGATTAATATCATGGAAGTATTACAGTAAAGTAATGCTGAAATATCAAAAATAAAAATACATCCGGAGTGGCACCAAAAACTTCATAAACTTTTATTCATTAGTCCAATATATACTGTAATCATTGCAAATTACCTTAAATAAACCAGTCGGAAAAATTAACAGTTAAGAAAATAATATGGTTCTGGTCAAAAAGTATACTAATTATGAATTACCTTGGTTTAATCTATTATTATTACAATAAAGTAATGGCAAAATATACTATAAGTTGGAAATGGCTGAGGACGTCATATCTAAACTTTTATTCACAAGTTTTCAATTTAAATAGTATACTTTGCCAAGTTCCTTTGAATATATAAATGAGAAATTTAAGGATTGAGAAAATACTACTGATTGTCGGGATTTTTTACCCCAGCTTTTGGCCAGTATACTTTGTTTTTAAATTAATATTATATTACACTTACGTAATGCAAACATATCACTGAATCAATATTTAACCATAACATCCAATATATGTATAGTGAAGATTCCAAAGTACAAATTAAAAATTATTCAGAATTTTATAGGTTAAGAAATGAAATAAAATCAATAATATATAAATTGATTTGTTATTAGTACTTTACAGTGATTTGAATAATATTATGATTACAATAAAGTAAGGCCTGGATCTAGTATTGTTCCGGCACTCTGTAGCTTCAATATGAAGGGAGATAAAATAAAAAAATCACTTTCCACATGTACATATGACCCTCTGCTACACGTTGGAGCCTTAATAGTTAGGTGCCCCACAGGGCTAGTTGCCCCGCAGGGCTAGGGCATGGCCCAGGGTACCACACATATACAATGTTAGGTTAGGTTGAGTCAGGCAAGTTAGCTCTAAATTTTTCAATGTTACCTCTTGCTGACCCAGGTGCCCTGCAGAGCTAGTTGCCCCGCAGGGCTAGGGCATGTCCCAGGGTACCACTAATATAAAGAAAATGTTAGGTTTGGTTGAGTCAGGCAAGTTAGCTCTAAAATCTTCTATGTCAGCTCCTGCCAATACCTAGCTGCCCCGCAGGGCTAGGTGCCCCAGCCAGGCCGAATTGTACTTCATTTTGCAGCCAAAGGTGACCTACATGTCTAAAAACCATAAAAATAGGATATTTGTGGGAGAAAAATGAAGTTACAGAGCGCCGGAACAATACTAGATCCGCTCCTAAAGTAATGCAAAAAAAAAAATAAGGTCAGCAGCTCCGTTGCGGACTCTCTTGCGTTCTGGAGTGTACTAATCTAATATAAAATAATGTCAATAGCATAGTACATTTGAATAAACACATTAGAATGCAAAGGCCGTTGGAAGCTGGCATTAGATCATTATTAGAAGTTATTTGCCAAGCCTTATCAATGACCCCTTCATATCGATATGAAGGCGTCATTGGCCTTATTTAACACATACTGTTTGAGACCATGAAAGGAATAATTTCATTAATACTCGTACATCCAAAAAATAAGGTTGAATGCAAAGGTCGTTAGAAGCTGGCATTAGATCATTATTGTTGTATCCTTGTTACATCATGTAACGTAAAATTATAATCAACTTATAGATGCAACAACAAGCACATCTACGACGGAAAACGTTCAACAAAACAAAGCTTTTTCATTTGTATTTATAATAGCACCGCTTGTAAAAACCTTTGAATATTCTTACATAATTTTAATCGCTTCAAAAATGGATATTATATAAACTTCATACCTGACGACGTGTGCCGCTTCCGTTCCGGCGGAGACACCTCCTTGCCCTCCTTCGGAGGAGACTCCTTGTCCGGCTGCTCCGATCTCCGACGCTTCTTCGGACTCGATTGCTCGGAGGCGGATTCGTCATTGTGCGGCTTTAGCAGAGAGCTCAACGCTGTGCGGCTTGTTCTCTTGACACCTGAAAATAATCATATTATTAAATATAAAGGATATTTTTAATGTGGGTTTTGTACCCTTAAAATTATAATTTCAATAATTAAAGCGACATGATCGAGGATATGAGAACCAAATAAAATTAATCAATACAAATATAATATAGGATTTTAGACCGGCAACCTCATTTGAGTAAAAAATTAATGTCATTATGTGGGTTGTATACCCTTAAAATTATAATTTCAACAATTAAATCAGCATGGTTGAGGATATGGCAACCAAATAAAATTATTCAATACAAATATAATATAGGATTTTAGACCGGCAACCTCATTTGAGTAAAAGATAAGTCTTATTTTATCGGAATAAAGCGTCAATTTTATATTATTTTTCTTCATATCAGTATTTTAGATTGACGATTCTCATATTACGTAATATAATGAAACCATATCAATTTTATTTAAATATGGGTTGAATCCCCCGCAAAATGCATAATAAATGAGACCAGTCACCGGCATCAGACGTCAGTTGTACGGCTACTTTTTATTGCTAAATCCAATGCAATTATATAGAGTGATTACGATAACAATATTTGAGTTTTCAAAAATGTATGGGAATAGTAAGTAGGAAAGTAATAAAATAAAATAATATGTTTTAAAACTTGTTTACAACCAACTTCATTACGTAATAAATATTTTTTAATCAGTATAAATGTTCATACGAGTTTTGCAAAAATTAAAATATAATATACGAATGAGGTTTAGAACTTGCGAATTACAAGAACAGTAAATGTAATATCTGAAACTGAAAACTTGAACAACGCAAATAACTTTAAGCTGGTATTACTAAGTCACATTTTACTTACTAAATTACAATTCCATAGTAAACTTAATATTATTACTCTGCAATCTGAACTTTGCTTTAATTTTCTGTTGAACCCTTGAATAATCTCCATGAATAAGGAGATTTAATTTTATAATGACTTTTCTAAAATTATCTGAATATGTTTTTATGTGATTCGGAAAAAGGGTTTTATGCCCTGAAAAGAAATACCACAACGGGGAACCGCAAAAACGATTCGATCAAGCTGCTACATTTACTGAATTATCTGAATACTCATTGAGTTAATCATAATACTTTCGGCAAACCTCTTTGAGTAAATAAACTATGCAAAATTTAACTTATCTTTTAACTCAGCTGTTCAAATTAGAAGAGTTCTTGGGGCAAGTGCCGTTCGTGGTCCGTAGGGTTAAAATTGGCAGAGATTTAGGTTTTTTCATATTTTTAATGCATTTACAGATAATTTATGACATTGCCTCTCCAATAAACCTATTTTGACTTTTCTACCTAAATTATAACATGTACTAAGAGTCTGTCAAAAATGGCTCAATTTAGTGCTAATTTGCCTGACCCAACCTAACCTGACAGTGTCATTATTGCAATATTTTGCCTCTATACCCTAACCCTGCGGGGCCCTAGCCCTGCGGGGCTCCTAACCTATATCTGGGGCACTCCCTAGCCCTGCGGGGTCCCGAAAATTAGTACACAAAGAGTATCCTAGCCCTGCGGGAGCAAAATCAAAACCCCAGCTTACGGACCACGAACGGCACTTAAGCCTAAATGTGTACCAGACCTTCCAAGAGAAGGGGTAATTAGGAGTATTATGAGTCAAGCATTGGGAAATTACATTTATTTTACAAGAATTACAATTGCATTTGTTTGGAGAAGTCAAGAATTACGTAATTCTTGAAATTACAATAACATAGAATTACACCTGAATTACCTCTAGAATTACATTTTTCATGACAATAATGCAATATCAAGAATTACTTTTCAAATATAAATCTTCCTAATGCTTGATATGATTATATAGGAGTTGTTACATATATTTTAATTAATACACTTAGGACATATTGGTATGATGGTATCCTTTTATCAAACATGTCCTACCACAATTCTTTTGGATTCTGAACTGACAACAGTTACTGCTCAAAGGCACATCAGCATTCCAAAGTCACCACAGGAGCAGCGCTTCCATCATATTGAGTATTTCAAAGGCAATTCAAAAATTAAAATCTCTTACGAATATTCAGCTTGGCTGTCCAAATGATAGGAGTCCTCTAGACAAAAATTGTAACTCTTTAGAAGAGAAATCAGATACTTTAATTATGTATACGACATATGTTTATGCTCCGTACGGATGCTCTAAAAGAAAATAAGATGTAAATGGCTCTTTTAAATGCTTATTTCAAGGTCTTTAATAGAATTAGAGCCATCAGATTTGGCTTCTTATCTTTTGGACAGCCGAGCTATGTAATTATATTGTACCACTTGCGGGTAGGATGCAACATGATCCGGACAAGTACCCAAAAATGCTAGATGCCCTACAGAGCCGGGTCGAAAATACAATGAAAAAAATCAAGTCTGTTCAAAAAGGAAGTCATAAACTAAGTGGCATTTTATTATAAATGTTATATGGACAGTTTTTTGTGACAGAAAAAGGGCAACACAAACCGGGCAACAAAACCGGGCAACTAAATCGGGCAACAGGAACCGGGCAACAGCTCATTTTTCCTTCCTTACACTATTGTTACCCTGCAGACCCTGCATAATCATAGGTATGCCTGCAGCCTCCCTGGGCCCCGAGCACGCAGCCGGCGCGCGACGGGCCCAAAGAGGCTGCCCCAGACTTTATATAATGGTTTTAACAAGAGTTGTAAACAACAATCCCAGTAGCTCAGTGGTATAGTAACCGTCAGTGAACCTGCTGGTTGCAGGTTCAATCCTACCCATGGCTATGCCACTTTTTCTTTTTTTTTTTAGTTTGTATGTCTTATTTCTTTTCCTGATGACAAAAGTTTTACAAGTCATAATTTATTTCTAAACCAGTTGGCTACTATTTAATTAATATTCTATACTTAGTCAGTAGTTAACTTGCAATCGTGTTGCCCTCTTCTGTTGCCCGGTTTTGTTTCCCAATTTTGTTGCCCGATTTTGTGTTGCCTGATTTTGTTGCCCGGTTTCTGTCACAAAAAACTGTCCATATAAGGCTTATAGCATTTTATTACATATATGTAGACCTTTCATGTAAAAAACTACATAGTAGGACACTAGGACTGAACCCATCTTGGGCCCGCAAGTCACACAATGAACTTTATAAGGATATATGTTTTATGAATGCGCTTCTACTTTATAGGGGAAGAGAAATATTATGCCATTGGTTACCAATTCATCTACAGTTGGCGCCTGTTTGATACAGAGTGGAAATTGGAATCTAATTTTGACAATCCAGTGACCTTTTTCTCTGCAGTATTCTACAATGAAGAAGAGTCAATTCTCTGGGTTCTGGGAGGGAGGGAATTCTATGAATATCATAATGACGACAATTTAGGTATGTAAGCAAATGTACTGCAAACTGTTAACTCAGGGAAACAACTGAACCCAAATAAAATTCATATTATAGAGGGCTATAAATCAACCCTTTTACTTGAGAATGGAGTGTTTACAAAGGGTCCAGACATGCCTCATCCAAACCTGGGTGCCTGGACAATCAGATATTCATCTCATGACTTTATTCACATTGGAGGCAAGTATATTTAACCAAGGACCCCTGAATTGAGCACTGCACACTTCTAAATGGGTAGTACTACCTACGGAAGTGTACTGAAAAATAAAAGTGCCATAAAATGGAAATATTTCATCCAACCCCATCAAACAAAATGTTTCTGGCTTTGTATGAGCACAAACATCATGGTGTTAAAAGCAGAAAGCAATTGCTTTTAAATTACCTGAGTTAAGTCGATACATTTTTTTCAGTACACTTCTGTAGTGTGCAGTCTTCTTATCAGAGGCCCTTGATTTAACTTATATTGAGTGTTACAGACCAGCTACAAAACCAATTCCTTTTCAGGCTTTTCTTATGATTACTTGTCCTTGTGCCATCATTACAACTCAGAGACCGGAAAATGGACTAAGAAGCAACCAAGGCCGAGTTATGATCATGCTGCCCAGCTGCTCATTGAGGGCAATGGGGATAAAGTTATCTTAGTGACAAGTGGGGCTCATTCCTTTGGAGACTACGTATACAAGTGAGTGGAAGAGCGCAAGCAATGTTAATAAACTGTAAGAGACAAAAGGTTTGCTTACTGACGGCTTCAGCAAGAGCTGCCTGAAAGCTGAGTCTCTAAGGACTTATGAGACACTTATAAGACATTTTACTCTTTGAAGTGAGCACAAGGAAAAAGAGAAAAATCCAAACATTTTCCCTGTGGGCACCCCTTGCTGTAGAGTAAAGTTTAGATTGATACACGGATTTTATTTATTTAGCAGTCACAATAACCAATGGGTAACTGCAGACAATGGTTCAAATTAGTTATCGCAGTCACCGGTTTCAGTTTTAAGGGTGTTCAGTTTTAAGGGTGTTGAGTTTTAGGGTGTTCAGTTTTAAGGGTGTTCAGTTTTAAGGGTGTTCAGTTTTAAGGGTGCTCAGTTTTTGTGTGTCCAGTTTTCATATGGTGTTCAGTATTCCGGGTGTTGGGTTGTCAGGGAATCACTTTGAATGATGTACAAACACACTAATGCAAAATTATAGTCACAAATGCATTGAGCACCCTTGAATTACTTCACAGGGTGTCCCAGAATAAGACTTAGTGTTATAAAGTAAATCCTTATAACTCAGCTGTGTCTTATAGTACAATCATGACAAATACATTTTTATGGAGGCCTTGAGTTACAATTTTTGTTTAAAATCTTAAGATTTGAATTACTTCCCTTTTAAACATGTGTAAAAGAGCAGAAACAAAAGGGGTCCATTTCCCCTCATGTTTTATTTTTGGTCACTTTTGAGTGGTCATAGCAATGGAAACTACCACTAAATACCATGTTAAACCTAAGTGGAGGGTCTAGTTCTTATGTTATGGCATCTTAAGAAGGGTGTAGACATTGGAAACAGCAAAAAATATTCATTGGTGCCCATACTAAAGAATCCAAATTATTCAGTCATTCTAATATTGAACAAAAACTGGCCAAAATTGGACATTCTCCAAAACCATGCTCTTACTTTGACAGTATGCTAAACCTATATAAATCCTCCTGTCAGTTATGATTTTTTGATAGAATAAATTGTAACTCTTGTTCTCTTAGAAAAGGTAAGCAGGTTTATTCCAAGCCTCCAAGGAGCTGAGATATAAGTGTTTACTTTATAACACTTATTCTGGGACACCCTGTAGTTTCTCATGGACTACTTTTACATGTCGTCTCAAATTTCCAGCGGTTGAGCATTTATAGTTGCATTGACTACATTTGAAGGGCTTAACTTTTTCATGGACAGCTTTTATATGTTTTGCTAAAATTCCCTTAAGGGAAAATTTATAGTCACATTGATTACACTGGAATGGCTTCAGAATGGAGAGTTTCTCATGAACAGCTCTTATATGTTTGGATAGTGCCGGCTTTCTTGCAAATTTTCTTTCACATTGATCACAGTTAAATGGCTTTAGCTTCTCATGAACTGCATCTAAATGCTCTGTCAATGTCCATTTCATTGTACATTTATAGTCACATTTTTCACATTGAAATGGCTTAATTTTTTCATGCACTGACTTGATATGCATTCTCAAGTTTCCCTTCTCCGAGCATAAATAGTCACATTGGTCACAGTTGAAGGGCTTCAGCAATTCATGCACTGATTTATTATGCCGTGCCAAGTATGAATTATCTGCATACATTTTGTCACAGAGATTACATTTGAAAGGCTTCAATTTTTCATGGACTGCCAGAATATGTCTTTCTAGTTTATGTTTTTGAAAGAACTTTGATTCACATTGCCCACATTTGAATGACTTCCTTTTATCATGAACTCTGGTTATATGCGATCTCAATCCTCCATTTAATGAGAATGTCAATTCACACAGTTCACATTTGAATGGTTTCAATGTTTCATGGACTGAATTTATATGGTTGTTTAAGCTTCCTTTAAAGGAGGATTTATAATCACATTGATCACAATTAAATGGCTTAATTTTGTCATGGACAAATTTTGTATGCATTGTCAAACTTCCATTCACTGAGCATTTATAGTCACAAAGCAAACATTGGAAAGGTTTACGTTTCTCATGAACAGCTCTTATATGGATAGATAAACCACTTTTAGTTGCACAATTATAGTCACATTGTTCACATTTGAATGGCCGAAGTTTCTCATGAACTGATTCTAAATGTTTATTCAGGCTTCCATTCAGGGAACATTTATAGTCACACAGATCACATTGAAATGGCTTTAGTTTCTCATGAACTGCCAATATATGACTTTTCAAGTGTTCCTTATCTGAAAATTTGTAGTTACACATCCCACATTGAAATGGCCTCAGTTTCTCATGAACCCCCCTTGCATGTCTTGAAAGATGAGCTTTAGATGAGAATTTTTGGTCACAAAGGTTACATTCGAATTGCTTTAGTTTATCATGGACTGATTGTATATGCTGTTGTAAGGTTGCCTTTGCCGAGAATTTATGGTCACATTGGTTGCAATTAAATGGCTTCAATTTTTCATGAACTGATCTTGTGTGTCGATCAAAGTTTCCTTTTGTATCTGTGTTATAAGAACATTTGTTGCAATATAAGTTAAATTCTTTTCAACATTTTCAGAGGTATAATTACTGCTTATTTTCTCCATTGTAATTTGTCTTAGGTCCAGTCTGATATAGTTTTAACACTAAATCTTTTAATATAATGTAATCTCTATATCTATTTAACAGTTTAGAGACTGAATATCACCTTCTAAACATAAAAATAAGACAATTACTTTGAACGTTGTACTAACACTAATGGTTGAGGTATTGCCGTTG